>WOGJ01155855.1:0-14834 GCA_015342185.1 Leptinotarsa juncta | reverse complement strand
GCCGCGCAGAGAGTTGAAGTAAAACCATTAGGCACCTGTGCAACGTCTTCGACTTGGAAGATTCGTCGCAAATTATTTCCCACTATGAAAAGCAGAAATTAATTTCGTTTGGTCGTACCGGCCCACCGATAGACCGGTTTCGGGGTACGTATCCTGAAATGCCATCGGAAAACGAATCCACATGTTTCGTGAAATGATACAAAATCGAGAAAGGTTAATGCAGTTAAGCAGCATATTCAAAAAAAATTGTTTTGCCTATTGTTTAATAGTAGTACACTTTGAGAAAGATGCAAATTCCAGATGGCCGCAACTACAAAAATGACGGATTTACATTTCTTCACAACTACCTCAACACAGCTTTTCAACACAGCTTCTCAACAACCAACAGCTGTTTTTAACACAGTTTTGTTTCTCCGACGTTCAACTCGGAACTAGGAATAAGGTGAATTTTAAATAAGGTCAGGTCAGTTGGTTTGTAACAAAAAGGTAGAAAACATTCAAATTCTACATTACAGAAAGTGAGATTTTTCTCTTTTAAACAAAGGGAGTTAAGTTACTTCGCGAAACACATAATTAAGAGCTTTCCTCTCTTTTATTTCAAGTTGAAATCGGGTACTGCCTGTGACTTGTATTTCAATAGACAGATTAGGTTTGATGATTGCTCCTACCAATAGAAACGCGCTAACGTTTGGAAAAGAAAATAGATGAATCCGGCGGATCCATTGGTGAATTAAGCGTACGTTTCAAAGGTAATTAAAAATATGGTTTGGTGTATCTAAATTCGCCGCTATTGTAGTTCTACTGAAAAACCGGTCAGATATGGAATACATTTTTCTGAAAATGGTGTTGAACCAAACCACAGACCACAGTTTCACATACAGTTACAGAGTACTGTCGTAAAACGTCAAAATACCAACCGATGAGATTGTTGTGGTGAAAGTGACAATTGGCTGATGACAACAATGACAAGTCAGACGAGTATGGATTTGAAGATTTGGAGCATTTAAGCGGGTGGTACCTCGGCCACTTTCATACTATTTTGAGAGAAAACACTTTCTTTTGGATCAATGGACCTAGAAGTCTCTTCTTCAACACATTTCAAAAATATAGTAGGAATTGAGGTCCTTTTTTATGTGAAAATGTGCATCTATTCTTAGAGAACACAAAACAGTACTCAACTCAGAATCTCGAAAAACGACTCGGGTCATCAACCCTTCCTACAATCACTCACTCATTTTTCTATTGATTGCGGCTGATAACAGACTGGAGTAAAAAATGGTCAAGATATTTTTATTGTTGGCCTATGAAATTTTGCAATGTTAGAACTCTTTTATCACAACTATACCGTGCCCTCTATGATTTTCACCTTCCCCGACTCCGGACGATTTACCAAATCTTGAAATGAAAAATATGCAGTTTGAAAATTATAATATCGATTGGAAAATGTATGATCACTGTGTAGTTTGAAATCATTTAGCAATTGACTCAAACGTTTATTCAGAAATAACATTGTTGATTAATGATAACACTTCCAACATACATATCATGAAATTATAAAACAACATTGGCGCTCCGGGGCGACTTCATTGATTCCAGTGGTGCATTTGCTTTTTCATCTGCGGGAAAACCCGGAAAAACCACTGTCAAAAATTTCTGGTTAGCACCGGCTGGGAAGTAGTTATTTTAGGAACATAATTCAGAATAGTGAGAGTGAGGTTAAAGTTTGACCTTTCCGTTTTTGAAGGTTATTCGGCATAAGAATAATTAATTGATCAAATATCTTTGGAAAACTGAGCAAATTGAGGCGTTGACGATAATTGAAACAGGTCTGTTTAACATTGAATTCCTAAATTAAAAATGTAAGTAGGAAACATACTTACAAAGTTTCAGTAGTAGTAGGCTTTTTTCAAATTCTGTTAATTGTTAAAAAGTCCTTATTCAAAAAGTCAAAATGATTGACAAAAAAGTGATTTGTAGGGTAATGTTGATCTATACAATCTCCTCGTCGTTTAAAAATAGGCTTAGTGCTAATTTTTTTCTCCTAGCTAAAAATGTGGTAAAACGGGAACTGTCTATAAAAGTTGCATTCATTCTACTCAATTTACAACCTCTTTGAATAATTATATAATTTTAGTGCAAAATGGGCCGTAAATTTGTTGTTGGAGGAAATTGGAAAATGAATGGAAACAAAGCGCAAATCTCAGATATTTTAAAGTTCCTTGAGGCCGGTCCTCTCAATCCTGAAACTGAAGTCATTGTTGGAGTACCAGCTATTTACCTAGATTATGTAAAATCTAATGCTCCTGCGAATGTTGAAGTTGCAGCTCAGAATTGTTACAAGGCTGACAAGGGTGCCTTTACAGGTATGGGAATATTTGACACAATTATTTTTTTGAGAAATGAAGCTCTTTATGGCCATTTATGAAATTTGGGATCATGTGAAAGTAAAATTTTTCCATTGGAAGTATTTTTGTTTGCTGAGACTAACTTTAAGAGATATGACATTTCAAAGGTCTATTCTGCAGATCTGAAGATAATCCTTGGATATACTTTCAAACATCAAAAATAGACATTTTCTCATTATATTTTATGGGTTTGGTTTTTTCTTCAACAACATGCAGATGGTCATCCTTCATTGTCATACTAATCCTACTAAATATATTAGGTGAAATAGTAATGTTTTCCAAAATTCAATCCTTATATGTGAACACGCATTTTAAATTTGAATATCTTTGAGATATATGAGGGAAATGAAAGGGAACCATTTCATGGCCTACAGTTAATCATTGAATCCCTGCAGAATTAGTAAGATGACCAAAGAAAATAGTTGCTGTCACATTGAACTTAACAATAATTATATGCTATGCAAACTGAAGAAGACTGAAATATGGCTAGAATCTTCCTATATTAATATTTTTTCAAGTTGGTCAATTCAAATATTATTGAAGAAACATTAAAAAAAATATCACTAATTATAGGTATTCTATTCAAAATCAGGACTAACATTCCTCAAAAAAAATATTTATTTCAGTCTAATATACTTGCAATTGCATTTCTATTTGGCGATCAGGCAGTGAATCTACAATAAAATAACGTTTATTTATAAGTCAAATATATGTGGAGAAAATTAAGAAATCTCTTGAGTATTAATACATTAACAGTAAATAATTCAAAATGTGGATTTTTTTTATTCTGAAATCCAGATCCCTGTGATTTCATTAAGTAAGATACTTTATTGAATAATAGTTATTGCATATATTTTATCAAAAAATTAATTGGAACTGTCAATTGATGACAATAAATATCTAGTAGCAGTATTTTTGGATTTCAAAAGAGCGTTTGAAACTATAGATATATCTATTTTGCCATCAAAATTAGAGTAAAAATGGGGTGTTCCATCGCGAGTGGCGGACAGTGTGTGTCACTTTGGCCAATCCCATTCAGGTGGTAGGTGCATTTTGAACATTTTCATCAGTCCTGAGAGTTTCATCGTTCTACCTCGAATATTACGGAAGATACGGGGTGTTTCTATGAGAAACACTGTATATATGGGCACAATATTATTCCAATTGACTTGTTCATCATTCTTCTCTCTATTAATCTCTTCATCATTTACTACTGCTTTGTTTTACACACTATATTCTACTATATAAGTCTTATATATTTTAGTTTTTGTATTTTGTTTCATAGTAACTGATATATTTGTATAATATTTATGTATATTAGGATATCTATTTCAAATAAATAAATCTAGTGTTTCCTCACAATGTTCACAATTATGACACCAGGCAATTTTTATCATTTAATAATTTCAAATTCAATTTTAGACAAAAATCGATAAGTAATAAATAAAATATTAAATAAAAAATATAATTCAAGAATGTATTTTGTAATGAATCAAGTTTAGGTGAAGGACTATATGATTTTTTTTTTGAATATCTGATTTGATCTGAACAATTTTCCTTTTGTTTGGTCATATAAGTCTCTTATTTTGTTCAATATTCAATTATGTCCTTGAATTTGTAATCGTCAACAGATAAGCTGAACTCCTCCATTATGTTCGAATTTTTATTCGAACAAAATACTTGTTTGGTTGTTGGTGACATATTTATATTTATGTATTATATTTTCTTATGTTATACATTATGATCTAAAGAATAAGTGTTATTGTATTTTCCATATTTTTGAATGAAAAATTCTTCCATAGGTGAAATTTCTCCAGCTATGCTGAAAGACATCAAAGTTAATTGGGTTATTCTGGGACATTCCGAGCGAAGACAACTTTTCAAAGAAACAGATGAGTTGATTGCAGAAAAGGTAGCCTTTGCTCTAGAAAGTGGATTAAAGGTGATTGCGTGTATTGGTGAAACTCTAGAGGAACGTGAGGCTGGTAAAACTGAAGAAGTTGTTTTTAGACAAATAAAAGCCATAGCTGATAAAATTAAAGATTGGTGAGATTATTAAAATTTATTTTTCAATAATGAAAAGTTCTAATTATTTAAATAAACTTTTTATTTGAAATTAATTGTGAAAGAATCAGGTGAAAACGTAGAAAGTATAGTTAAAATGAACAGAGACTATAGCAGTAGCTTTCAATCTCGAAGAAACTTTATTTTGTGTAATTTTTATATTTGAAATAGTAAATAAATTCAACCTAGTCAATTTAAGAAATTAACAGTGAAATTGACCAATATGACACAAGAACAGACCTAAGCTTTTTCATGTCCAGGACAAACTCAAGGTCAGCTTGAGAAAAGGTGTTTTTGATATCACATCATTTTATATTAATGTCTTATTTATACTCCTTGGGAGGTAATGTAGCTGGAAACTGCTGCTAACAGTCCTTGACACCATCCAAGAAGGAATAGTTGCTAAACTGATTCTATAGTATGATGGGTACATTCGAAAGCCCTCGAATGAATTTGACGGCACAACCATTGCAAGGCCCTCAAACTTCAATGAAACAACCAGGTCATTTCATACTAAATCAACAGTTTACTCAAATTTTTCAAACATATTTTTATATAATAATCAACACATGGGGTTAAAAGTAATTTTCCTGACAACTGACAAAAAATTATTTTAAGTTTTTGTTAAGTAACATTTTTGAAAAAACTTCGAAAATTCATAGAAGTTAGTAGTCTACTATATGGACAAGTAGTGTGCAAAGTTGCAAAATGAGAAAGCAATGGGTTCTCAGTAAGAACTTCTAAACATTAATTAAAACTTTTAATTTTTTCCCAACCTAAATATTCAAAACACTTTCATCAAAATCTGAGATAGAAATGTTTAATAGGTGACTTGATTTGACACGGAATGACCCTCTTCACAAGTCACATAAAAAGGAGAAATGATTTTGAATTGTCACTGTACCGCTTTCATTTTTGAAAATTTCACATCAAAATTTATATTATGGCAACTTGTAACTTGAATATACACATTATCATGTGTAGATTAATATAACTTCAAGGCAGTGCTAGTTGCATTGATTAATTTTCTGGTTGTCAAATTGAATATCAATATGATTTGGTACACAAATCAAGTTACTGGAAAAGCAAATGCAATATTCTCTCTTCATCAATTATGTTTGACTTTGTGTGAGATTATAAAGCTCAAGAAACCAATTGAAAAATCAATTTTTTTTCTGTCTACATGTTTCATTTTTATTTTTAGGCATATTTTCATATTTTTTGTGTGTTTAAGGTCTAATGTTGTGATTGCCTATGAACCAGTGTGGGCTATTGGAACAGGAAAAACTGCCACTCCACAACAAGCTCAAGATGTACACAAATCCCTTAGAGAATATATCAGCCAAAATATTAGTCCTGAAGTTGCACAAAGCATCAGAATTCAATATGGTGGCTCAGTCACTGGAGCAAATTGTAAAGAACTTGGAACACAGCCGGATATTGATGGTTTCTTAGTTGGTGGTGCTTCTCTCAAACCTGAATTCGTCAATATTGTAAATGCAAAGTGATTTCATTTTAGTGAAATATATATACATAAACTTCAACACTAACGTTAGTAAGAAATTGCTTGTACTTTTGTTGTAGAAGATTCATTTTTATATTATTTTTTTGAAAGAAAGTCAATATAAATAATTTTTTAATGCTGTAAAATTATTACATTAAATACATCAACATCTGATACAATTCCATTTTTAATAATCAACTAGCCTACTACCTCTATCACTTTCCTTCTCTCTCTCACTTCGCCAATTTTCTCTATAGCCTCTTCTTGGAGAAGATGAATGACGATCTTTTCTATCTCTTCTGGTTTCCCTGGAATTTCTTCTATTTCTGAAATTATCTTTTTCTGAATCTCTATATTCTCTGCTCCTCTGTTCTTTACTATCCCTGCGTTCTTTGTTACTTCTACTGTCTTTTCCATCTGGGTACTCTTTCTTGTCTCTGTTGTCTCGAAATGAATTGTGTTTTCTTGAATCGTCTCTGTCTTGGCTTGTACTACGAGACTTTGTTTTTTCTTTTTCGGAATTTTTGCTTTTGTTGCTTGAATCAGAATCTGAACTAGAACTTCTGCTATCATTAGCATGCCTTATTTCCCTTTGCCTTGAAAATTAAAAGTCTTTGTTAAATTCGTCAGACAGTTTAGGGTGAGGTAGTTTCCAAAAGCATTTATTGAATGGAAATCCATATCAAAACTTAATGAAATTTATTCTGATTTTCACTATAGAAGGTGAAACCTCAACACATGTTTCACTATACCATAGTTTCCTCAAGTAAAATTTGATCAACTACTTTTAGATTGAAACATTTTATAATCTAAAAACATTAATTACAATGATCTAAGGTCTCTCAGAAAATTCTAATCTAAGATTCAACTACCTGAAAAGAGAGATAGAATTCTTTCTCAACTAGTAAAAGTGGGCAAAGTCAGGTAAATAAATTAATTTATATAACATATTAATTATGAATCTTAGTAGTTCTTTTTACAGATGCTTATGAAAATTTGGGTGAAATGGGGATATTAGCAATCTTGCTGGTTTTATTAATGAAAAATACAGAACAGAATTGATATCAATAATTGTTAATGATTAGTAGCCAATAAATATTAGAAACTAGAAACACTCTATATATCAATCACTATGAAATCAGGAGCCCTCTTTTGTTACTCATTTAAAAAAAAATTAAACATTGTATTGTAAGGGTTTATATTGACTATTATTTATTGAAGGCTATGAAAAAAACCAAACCCTTTTTGAATGTATTCAAAGATATCCTGAATGAATTCATTACACTAACTCTGGGTTGGTATGGTTTTGAGAAAAATAAATGTAATCGCCAATGGAAAACATTTTCCCAACACCAGAACAAAATTACGGTCTTTCGACGCGCGTTTCGCTAACCAAGTTAGCGTCCTTAAAAGATTATTATGACAGTCACATTGATTTCCTGACCGTAATTTTTGTTCTGATGTAGGGAAAGTGTTTTCAGTAGATAGAATATCGATGTTTTGACCATGTTTCTTGACGAATGTCAGTCACCAGTTCAGACTTTTATTGTCTAAATTGTCTTAGCAGATTTGAAATGTTTCAAAGGAAGGTAATATCAAAATTTTATTTTCAAACTTCCAATAAATTAAATAACCACTCCAAAATATTGTTGAAAATGAGAAATACATTGAAAAAATCAAAATGTTATGTCCTTTTTTAATATATTATTTCAATTGTTGATTTCATTTTTTATTGTTTGCACATATTTGACATTTCACTTATTGTTTAACCCACTTATCCATTTTTATGTCAAATCAAGTCAAGCGGAATGAGCCTTCATGTAATAGATCATTACAATTAATGTCACCTAACATAATTTTGAATGAAGTAATGATATTGTTGTTGGCTCTATGAAAAGAGCGAATAATCATATTCTCCAAGTGTAAAGTAAGATTTGAAGGCAACAGTCTGAGTAATCTATTTTGCACAGCTTCAATGTTATTTATATGTTCTTTATGACGAGAAGACCAGACTGGTGACACGTACTCTAAAACATATTTTATAAATTATCTTCATAAATTAGGGTTTTTTATTTTCTATTTTACTTTTTTATAATAATGATAATAAATCGACTATAATCCAAAAAAGGAGTGGAGTATCATCAAAGTTATTTTTCAACTTGACCACAACGCGATACTAACAATAGTATCACTTACGCAATATCATCAAATTCAATAGTTTGAAAATAAATCAGGGTACTAGAAACAAATACAAATAATGATCCTATCAGCAGAATGCATAATATAAATAAAGAGTAGTAATTATTATTGACAACCATCAGAAGCGAATGCTCTTTGCGAGTATTATATGCTCAAAATGTTTTGAAGTTTGTCAGCTAAATATTCTGTTTTTTTGAATTTCAATATTATATAAGAGATTTTCAATAAATGATTTTCTGTTGTAATTCTAATCAACCATTTCGATTCTTCAATTTTTGAGCTAATATGATCATATTTCAAGCGACACAAATTTTTAATCGTCTGCAGTAGAACTGAATTGATTTGAGTGATTGCAGGACCGTAAGTACAGCCACATTAAGACCGTTTCGAGAAAATAACCAGAACTGAACGAGTTTTTTGGTCTTCCGCTATTTTTTCTAATCCTAAAGCAATTACGAAGATCAGTGAATGCACTTCACAATATTTTGAATATCTTGTAGCGTCAGCTTTTTTGATATTAACATTGTCTTCGTTAAGAGACAATTCAAAACTCTGTTGTAAGACAAAAATGGATTTGATAATTTCCGGGTAATTTGCAGCAGAGCGAAATATTTAATTAATCATTTCCTGAATTTCACCTCAGCGTGCCAAGTACTAATTGTTGATAAGACATTGTTCATATACTGGAAAGTTTTCATTGTCATTAAGAAAAGGTTTTCAATACTATTTCACTGGTCAGCATTGAACACCTCCAATTCCGCACTATACAATTTTCTACAATTTTTTGAACTTAAAAACACCATTCAAATTCTTTTAATTTTTTTGTTTCAAGTAACTCATACAAATATTTTGATTAGGTTATTAATATTAATCATTCTAATTTTTTATGCTTTCTTATTTTTCAATCATTTTAATTTTATGTTTCTTATCATAGATTTGAAATATTTTCAGACAAGAGAAATCCGAACCTGTGATTTTCACCATGGAATCTTGGTATCCGGTTACTGATTTTTATTGATGACCAATGCTTGCATGTGATATCATATTTCATCAAAATATAAAAGTAAATTTTAACATCACTTTCAAGTGCTCCTCCCTCCTGTGGAAGTTTGAAGAATTATTTTCCTAACATTTGAATTTAGAATATTTGCCAATGAAATGCTTTGATATCTGTTTAAAAAAAATCTGTTTTTCCGTTAACCAGCTGTCGCACCCTTACGAACGACAACCCTCAGAAGTCGAAACTTGTGCGAGTTAAGGATTAACGAGGTCTTCCTTTATAACGTGTGATTCTTAACACGGGACGATAGCAAGTGAAAATCGATCGTTCACACTAGGGCTTGAACCAGCGACCAACAAGGCGGTCGATTTGAGTTAGTGAACAAAGCACCCACGTCGAAACCAACCGGCTACCGTCCGGTACATATATTATTTTTCACATTGTAAATAATGTCATTCTTACCTTCGACGTAACTTTATTGCCATTTCACGCAATTCATCCTCTCTTGTTTGTTGTTCCTGTTTTTCTCTCTCTGTTTTGAGCTGTTCAGCAATTTTATCTGCCTTGACTGAAAAAAAGTAGCAGTTGTCAAATATTACGAAATTGAAGGGCAATTTCTTGAAAAATGATTCATGAAACTTACACTGTTTATTCAATAAAGCTTGTCGTTTCCTTTTAAGGCGTTCTATGACTGTCAAACGTGAACTGTTCTGAAAATCATGAATTTAAAATGTTTTTGACTCAAACAACAATTTGATATTCATACTTCGAAAAATACAACCCTTTACCTCAAATACCATTCAAAACAAATTAGGGTTAACTAAAAAAATAATATGGAAAACAATTTTATTTGGTTCTTACTGACTTTGATTGCGGAGCCTGAACTATTACCATGTCCACTCTTTGATTCACTGCTAACCCTAAAAAAAACAGCAGATTTATTTTATGAATAAAGTTTAACATATGTGATGGAATCGGTCGATACTTGATGAAAATCTATAACGTATTCAAGAAACGCTTCATTGTGAGATTTCCACTAAACAGTTTTACAAAAATGCAACATGTATTTCGCTATATGATACTTTCTTCAGGCGTGTCTATACTAAAAGTATCGAGTATAGACACGTAAAAAAGCTTTCGTATAGCATTTTTGTAAAACTGTTGAGTAAAAATCTCACAATGAAGTGTCTTTTGAAGAAGTCCGTGTTTGCATCAAGAATATTGTTATACAAACAATTGCCTACTACACATCAAAGTTATGACAGCTTTGATTTTACAGTTCTCTACAATTGTTTATAAACAATAAATAGAGGTCATACTTTAACGATTCAATTTCACATAATGTAGGCATAGTGTAGATAGCACCAGTTGCAAATATGAGTATAGCCTGTCATAAATGTATTTTATACATAACATGATCAAATAAAAATCTATCTATTGCACTTAGACAATGGTACAACTTTCATAAAGAAAATTTGGTTTGGGAAATTCATAAAAAAATAATCATTATATCTCGGAAACTATTTAAGTTACTATCTTCGACATTTAGGTTCGGATCTGCAAATACTAAAATGCAAGCAAATAAATATAGCCAATATAACCATAGCCCAATTGGCTGAAAGAGACCTTATATTGATGAAGGTCGGCTCAACAACAAATTTAATACAATATTGTAGTTAAAGTGTGTTATGAGCATTCAAAAGTAAATAAAAAAGGTGAATTCTCGTATCACAGTGTTAGTTGCCATACTCCTTGGAAACAGTCTGACCGATTTTCATGAAATTTTATATGCACATTCGGTAGGTCTGAGAATAGGTTTCAATCTATTTTTAATCCCCTTAAGATATGAAAACAAACTTTTTTGTTTTTACTATTTTATGATAGGGTATTAAAAAATACATTTTGATCTCAATTTTTACCCTTTCATCAGTAACCCCTATTTTTAATAGTCATTTTAGTAATTCAATCGTTTTTAATGCTGATCTTAGAATAGTAACTCCCGCCAGTGTCACTTCTCACTCGGTCAACAGCATGGAGTAGGCATGGAAACGAAGTAGGTCTTCTGTCTCTTTCACACAATAAGTCTTCTCTCACTCCCTACACAGTTTTTGGCCACTATTATTGTTTATCTATTGAGCAAAGATACAGTCTGCGATGCCACTGAAGCTGTAATTTATCCAACAGAGTTTTTGAACTCATTGAATTGGATTTTCCTGCCACCGCATAATTTACAACTGAAGGTTGGATCGCTCCGCAATTTGCATCCACCATGGCAGTGCAATTAGTCATTAAAAGAATTAATGAAAAACGTTGTCAAAGCCAGCATTTGAAATTGCAAGTTCCGAGGTGAAAATATATAATAATTTATCGAATGTTCAGTTTTTGATGACCTCCAAAGTCATACTTACGGATTAGAGGCCGGTTTCATCTCAACGTCACTTTTATCATCCGAATCACTGATTTCTGAAGAACTTTGATCACTCTTCTTTCTACCGTAATATCTCGGTATAACTTTCACTGATTCTGATACGTTTGGCAAATCTTTTTCAGGAGATTCTTTTGGTATCGGCATAACAGTATCTCTGTTTTGTTGTTCAGAATGTGACCTTGATCGACTTCTACTTGAAGCTGAAGAAGAGGAAGATGTTGAGTGACGTCTCCTAAAAGACTTTCCTATGTTTCTTGGTAGAGATCTTCTAGTCCTAATAAATTAGAAATAAGTTATTTACTTCGGTAAATTCATTTTCTAAATTTTAACTCTATAATATAATTCCAAAATAGTAGGCACTAAATTTTCAGAAATGACTGACGTTTTTGCCTTAATCTGTCTTTTGCAGTGGCGTACGGAAATTATACTAAATGGATGAGAAAAAAACTATATTCACAAATTATAATTGAATTATATTAATTATATAAAAAAATACAGTGTATCCACGGATGAAGTTGCTAAGAGGATTGAATCAGAATCAGATAGAATTACTGCAGGTCCATTAATGATGTCACAGTGGAAGACACTGGATAGACTGAGAGCTTCACAGTTTTAAGTCGGGAGTCATAATATCAGTTATGGTATAGATGCTGTAAAATGTAGTTGGAGCCTTGACATAAAGTACTAACATGTTTATTAAATCTAAGGTCTGAGTCTAACCACAGACCAAGATTTTTATATTCGTTAATTACATGAATTTTATCACATCCAATTCAGATATCAATTTTGTTAATAATTCAGCCCCTTTACATTTAGTACCTATCAGTAACAACTGGAATATTTTTAGAGTTCAGTTTTGAGTTGTGCGCGATTGAAAAGCTCGAAGAATTATCAACATCTTCATTAATAATTGCAACAGCATCATGCCAGTTGTTCTTTGAAAAACTATAGTACAATTGGGTATCATCTGAATCAATAAAATAAGAGATATGATAGATGTGAATCTAAACATTTTATTCAAGAATAAATTAGGGAATTTCCTTCTTAAAAAGTATTTTATAATGTTGAAGAATTTTGTATATTTTTTTGTTTTGTTTCGCGACTATGCACTACCTCGACAATTTATTTAAAGATTACCTTTTTTTTTGAAAAATCTGATAAGTTTTATTCATGTGTGTATGTATTCACTTGAGTTAATGTTTCTTGAATGTCTGAAATAGCCCAGACAACGAATAAAAGCAGTTTTCTTTGAGAAGAAAAACTTATATATTTATGAATTTGTAGGATGAGATAATAAGAAAATAAAATCAAATTATGATTTTCATTGATTTCTCTTCCTCTGTTGTTTCCAAGATTATCTTCAGGTACAGTAAGTGGATACTTCAAATGAGCACCACTTTTTTATTATATATTTTTTAATTCTATCAAAAAATTCCGAAATGTATCAAATGCAATCCAAATCTTTCATGAAAATGCAGATTCACCTGTCTCTAGATCTACTCCTGCTTTTTCTGGATCTACTTCTTGAACTTGATTTGCTTCGGCTTCTATTCGACCTAGTTCTACTTCTGTTTCGCCTAATTTTAGATCTACTTCTGCTTCTTCTGGTCCTAGATCTACTTCTACTTTTCCTATTTCTAGACCAGCTTCTGCTTCTCTTAGACCTTGATAAACTCCTACGAGCTCTGGACCTGCTTCTACTCCTTCTTTTGCTTGGACTCCTTCTAGATTTAGACCTACTTCTACTTTTTCTAGTAGTGGATCTACTGTTCAAAGATTTTGATTTACTTCTACTAACTGATCTAGATCTCTTTCTTTTTGAGCCATATGATCGTTCTCTGCTTCTGGATTTATTCTTGTTTTCTAAATGAGATGATCTTTCATTCATCTGGATTTTGGTTTTTGGCTTACCGTACTTAACTTTGTCTGCATATGTTTCTTTACTACTCGAAGGAACATCTTCGTCATCTGAAATATTTCAATTGATGTTTGTCATAACATTTATATCAATAATTTCATGTCTCAGTATATCTCATAGAATAAGAAACTTGAATATGTTCATTTAATCGATCTGAAAGATAATAAAATAAAATTCCAATGAAGATCACACCGTACCAAATAAATATCTGAGTAAAAAATAAATATAATATTACCTCCAAAAGAAGTGATGTATGTGATTTTTCCAGAATTCTCAGGGGATGGAGATCTGGAATGTGATTTTGATTTGCTGTCACGAAAGTTAGGTAGAGTTGGGGAAGCTTTAGCAGCATAACTTGGAGGACTGATAACCCTATTTGCAAGTCTTTTTTCCCTGTGATATCTACAAATATGATATACATAAAAGAAGAGCATCATTAACAATTCAAAATCTTCATCAAATGCAATTGTTCAACAAATAATATTCCTATCAAAAATTGAAATGAAATGAATGTGTATATTATGCAATATATTACCGTCTTTCTCTCCTTGATTTTCTTCCAGAAAATAAAGCCTTCTCCTGTTCTTCTTCCCTAGCTAATCTCACAGCTTCTGCCTCCTCCAAATCATTGGTTAAGAAAGAATAAAAGTCATTAGAACTCATCCCGTAGTTGCGACCATGTTTATTCATTTCATGAGCTTGTGCAGGCTCCATTTTTGAAACATTAATTGCAAGATCCACATCAAGGTCACTATCAGAATTGTTTTCGTCAGATTCTTCTTCATCAGGATTTGCAGGGACAGTTGTTCCTGAAGCATATTTCAATATAGTCAGTCAGTCAGAAATGCTTTATTGTCATAAAAGTTTAGGTTTTATTGACAAAGCAGGCTTAAGAACTAAAACAATATGAAACCAAGTCTGTGATAAAAAAATTTACATGTTGACAAAATAGGCTTAAAAACTAAAACAATCAGAAACATTAAAATAAAGGTCAATAATTAAAATAAAATATTAATATGGCTCAAGCACACTTCAAAAAGTCTATGGATAAAAGTCTGTGATAAAAAATTTTATAAGTTGCAAAGTCATCCGAAAAAAATTCCTCAATAGTATAATAAGCTTTATCTAGCAGAAGTTTTTTTACTCTTTTTGGAAACTGTTTGTAGCATGTCAACTTTCTGATTGAAAGGGGGAGATAACTGAAATATTTTTTGCTATTGTAATGTATTAAAGCACTGACTGTCTTAAACTAATTTATTTTTACAATATTTACGTAACTAATTTATTTACACACTTAAGTTTATCTGTACAATGTG
>WOGJ01155561.1:0-11497 GCA_015342185.1 Leptinotarsa juncta | reverse complement strand
ATAGCAAATGCATTAGGGTTTCGGGCGCCTCGCGGTAGGCCCTGCACCTTGTGTCAGGAACCTCTATACCCATCACGCGACTGCGGTAGACTAAGGTGTTGAAAACACCATCCTGGCAAGCCATGATGAATCCTTCAGTTTCCGACTTCAGCTCACTTGACCTGAGAAGAGCGAAGGACAGGCGCTTTGATAAGCCAAGGCTCATTATTATTATTTTTCAACGCTGTCCGCAGGTCAGGCCCTATTCCCCAATTATTATAATTATTTTCATTATTATTATTATTATTATCCTCTATTATTTAGGATAATGATTGTTTCTCTGACTTTGTAGACCTTTGAAATTTATGAAATCACAATATTAATTGTGACTTGCTCTTTCCACTTTACAAACCCCCAACCCTATTGATTATATCAATAAAAATATGAGGATTGAACGTTTCTTTATTGAATCATGTACAGCTTCAGTTAGACAAACACTGATGAACATCCCCAGCTTCACCTCGTTTTGTTGGAACAAGGACTGTAGCACGACATCTCGCACCCAGATTCATCGAAGTATTCCATTCCCTGCTGTTCCTGAAAATCTGGTGAAGGATAAAACCTGGAAGAATCCATTTGACTTGCGTATCCTCCATACTTAGAATTGCTACGCCTATTTCTGGGTGATGGTTGAGAACTATAAGACTGGTCTGCAAAATAACTGCTATCCCCGAATGTAGCCATCTGGGTAGCATACCTCAAAGCTGGTTCATCTATTCCCTCAGGTGCATCCACGGTTACAGATTGAGATTCTGGAGGATCATCGTTGGTTTGGGAAAATGTCCTAGAGCTCATATGCACTATCCTCGGTGAATAAGGATCTTCCTGCATGTTGGTGCAAGATTGATATACTGGTACAGAAGAATCGATAGGGCTCTGGAAAGCCGCTCCACCTCCAGGGGTTGTCACTGCTGAAAGGTAAGTCGTGTTCGCAGTCATATTCTGCCTCCTAGGTGTCTTTAGGGGGGTTTGGTATATAGTCTGTGAGGGACCACCGCCTGAGCGGTTAGCAGGAGGGGTTCCGCTTGGCTGATAATAGCGTTGTTCCTGGTGAGCAGGAGTTCCACTTAGCTGGCTATAGCGTTGATCCTGCTGAGCAGGAGGGGTTCCGCTTGACTGGTAATAGCGTTGTTCCTCTTTGGGTGGTACAGAGTATGACCCACCTCCGTAGTACGTTTGGTATTGTTCCTCATAGGGTTCCGCAAAGCTTGGACCTTCCCCTGAAAACTGCCCTCCACCATACTGACCATACGTTTGCTTCAGAGTGTGAGTTTTATCGTAAACCGAACCATCTCCGCCATGCTGGGGACAAATACAATTTTCATCGAATGCGTATGTGTCCGAATATCCCATAGTTTGAGATGGGTTAAAAGTTGCATTAACATTTTGTGGCTGGTTGAACGTTGAGTTGAAAAGGGGTTGATTGAAAGTTTCGTTAACGCTTTGGGGCTGATTGAACGTTGAATTGTAAAGAGGTTGCTTGAAATTTTCGTCAACGTTTTGAGGCTGACTGAATGTTGAATTGTAAAGAGGTCTATTGAAAGTTGCGTTAACGTTTTGAGGCTGTTGAGGCTGATTGAATGTTGAGCTGTAAAGGGGTTGATTGTAGGTTGCGTTTGGAATCTGGGATTGGTCCAAACCCTCGTCCGGCTCCTCTTCTGAGTGACAAAGGCAATCCAAGTCAGCAGAGCTCGACTTCGTTGAGGCAGATGTGTCGAAATCTGAATATTGTTGTGAATAAATAGTACTAGGAAAACTGGTATCATTAGAGAACTGCTGCGCATAGTCTGGTTGAGGTGAACTCATGTGACGAGGCGTGAAGCCTTTACCCATCTTATGCTCTGGTAGTTTCGGCCATGGTCGTTCTGGAGACGGAGTCATTGGCTTCACTATGTTGTACTCCCCTGTTCCCAAGCCTTGTGCGAATCCTTGAGTCATTTCCATTTCCGCAGAGGAATCGTACATACTTGACAAGGTTGTGTAGTCTCCCTTCCTTGAAGAACAAGCCTTGGGTTTCACTTCCAAATCTGATTTACATCCATGTGGGCCAGGTTCTGAGAGTTCATCTTTCCATATAGGTAGGGTTTGAGACTTGAATCCTCCCTCTCTTCTTGGAGTGACTAATAAAGGGGCAGTGGTGTTCAGTCGGCGAGGAATGTTTATGATGTTCACTTGGTCTGGATTCAGAACTCCTTTGGGGATGATGATGGTTCTATTTTGGTCCCTTTGGATTGAATGTGCCATTGATTTGGTTCATTAACACGAAAATTTTGATAAACTTATCAACGAAGAAATATGTCGCTTAGCTGTCTGGCTAACGTTTGATGCTGTCAAGACAATCCATGGACGCATTGATGGAAAACCTGAAACAATAGGATTTGGTTGGATTCGAGATATCCGAGGAACATGTACAGGGCGTTATTGATTCATGTTATGAAGACCAAAGTTTTCAGCTATTATGTGGAGGAAATTAAACAGTTACAAATGTGCCAAAGATATATTTTTTTGTATGACTGTCGTTAAAAGTGAAATTTTTGATGGATGTCAAGAGTATTAAAAGATGGTGTTTACAAAGTAACGTGTTAAAAATATGTTTAACACTAGTGTTGAATGTATTTTTAATACGATTTTGTTGGCCAAGTAGCAATAAACTATTTCAAGTGATTTTCATTATGAACAATAGATATAGATACAATTAAATTCTGTTACATGGATGCAAAACCAAATACAAGAAGTATACAAGAAGAAGAATATCCTCACGAAAAATTATATGAAACACATCTACACCTACAAAATTACTAACGACGGAAAAGTAGAATGAAAAGTACACAGACATTAATACAGAAACACGATAAGGACACAACATCGATGAGAAAACACCACACATTACATCTGAGAGTCATCAACCTAACAAACGTACACTTCAACGATATAGAAATACAAACACTTGAACTAGGTCCAAAATTCAGTTCATACCAGAAAATCACGCCACAAACCATCGAGAACCGAATTGTTGACACAGAAATGGCTTTAAACCAAGTAGAAGCATCGAAAGTAGATGAAAACAGATCAGAAGCAATCAACACGCTGAAACAAATAATCATAAAACCAGAAAAGACTCCGGAGAAACCAGCAATCACGAAAGCCATCAAATCAATAAAAAGGAAATTGATCTCTAACAACCTCACAGCAGTTAAAGCCGACAAAAGTGACGCCACAGTTATTATTGAAAAACAGGAATCAAGTATGAAAGTGAACAATTACATAACAGAAAACGATTTTAATACGATGAATCACGATCTAATCACAAAATTTGAGAGACAAATTAGTAGCCTAAAACCGGATCCAGACCAAGCAGACAAAACAACGACAAGACAAGAACATTCATGTTTCGCGACAAAGTGGCGACAAATCCGATACATTTCTGCAACATTTTTGTCTTATTTGGGTTTTGTTTCCAAATTCTGAGACTGTTGCAAGTCCCGTCGCCAGTCGGTAAAGATCAAAGGGTCTCTGTTTTGTCTGCATATTTTACGACAAGTTATCGGCGCAGTCAGTGGCTGATGTTGAAAAGAAAATAAGGAATATTAACAGCCAGTATACGAGAGAAAGGAGAAACTATAAGAAAATAAAGAAATCGGGGGCCGATAAACATTTCACTTCCAAATGGTTTAATCAAATAACTTCCTCGCTTTTTCAAGCTTGGTCTCATCCAACATTGGATGAAGAGGAAAGAAGGATATAACAACTGGCGGCTAACAATAAATCTTCATTTTTTAAATTTTCCTCCTGGTGGGAACGCCACATGGTTAAACAACGAATTCCCATCAACTAAATTTTGTTGCACATTTGTCGTTGTGGTGTGGACAGTTTGTCTCAATTTTGTCTTGTCTGAATACCTAATATTTTGTTGCAATTTTGTCGTGTTTTTGTCTCAAAATCGTGTTCACTTTTTGTCTGCTTGGTCTGGACCCGGCATGAAGTTATAAATGCTTGCTGCCAGGCTACAACTCCGTACCATATTGTTTAAACAAAATTATTCAAACAATTTCAAAAAATGGTTATTTTTCAACCAGATTTTTTTTTCAATTATGTATTGAAGTACAAATATGAAATATTTCATGATTTTTTAAGATAGAGTTCATATTTTCGGAGATATGGATTTTTAAAGGGTTCTTTCGACCCATGAAAAGTGTATATCATAAAACAGAAAAAAATATGATTTTCATTGAGTCCTTATACAATAGTAATTAATATTATCAGTTGAGATTTGGAAAAATTTCATTGTTTACACCTGTTTGTTTATTGTTTATTACGCGCGCTCACCAGTATGCGTCCTAACCTTTGGGTCTGCCTGCATGGGCCTTAATATTATTGATGATTGAATTATCTACAATTTGTTTCGGACAAGTTTTTTCTAAATCAAACTATTCTTTTTCGGTTCATGTTACATATTTGTATGGAGTTTTAATTCAAATTCGACCCCCACCATTGGGATCTCCTAAACTACGGAACATGCATGAAAGCTTAAATTAGGGCAAAGTTGCTCAAGAAGACACTGTTTTGAAACTAGGATAATTGCGAGTATTTCCGGAAATCTGAATTCCGGAATCTGAATTCTCGTTTTCATCTTTTTTGGCGTTATTTGGCATCATAGTCCAAAACCAAATACACATTTTCGTAGATACTTTTTTTCAGCTCATGTTCAGATTTACTACACGATGTTTCGTCTTCTTTTTTTTTGACATGAGCGCCAAATTGTTTTTTATTCAGAAAAATAGTGCTTCTCATTCCGATTCAATTGATGTAAAATTTGTTATGATTTTCTCTTCTGAAATTACAGGTATAAAAAAAAACAACTTCATCTGAGATGGTCATGACTCCATCGAAAAAATTTGATCAATGATCACTAGTTATCAGAACTCATCAAACATTATAAGTTTGCACAAATACTTTAGTCGAAAAGTCCTCATTTTTAAATGAAGAAAAACGAGATATTAATTATAAATTTGGGAATAGTACGAAAACAGCACAAATTCGTTTTGAATTATTTCCGGTATTTCGAACAAATACTCGGCTGAATACGGTGCGTTTCAAAAACCAATAATGAAATCGTGAGCTTCCTCTTGAATACATAAGCGAGCTCGGCGTCTCAAATTGAGAACAGCCCTAATAATATCTCTTCTTCTGATAGACATGAATTGCGTGATAATATTTTCTCAAAGTTCACTTAGTGTGTCATATTCCTGCTCTCCATTTATTCTGTTCTTTAAAGTGCCCCACAAGAAAGTATCCAAAATTCAAATTAATTCATATTTCGAAAATAGTAACATATAGGCATAGGAAACTAAAAAGAAAAGTTGTCGGGTAATTGTTCTATATTTTGAAAATAATATCATATAGAGGGAGTTTCATGTGAAAAATCAAATTGCTACCACTCTCTGATGGAAGTGACAACGCCGCATTGTTGAAAATATTTCAGTTGAGTAGAGAATGTCTGAATATGCCCTGTAGTTACATGACTTGACGACGGGGTCGCAATCTACCCAAACCCCAAATCTTGAGACTTGTATAATTTGCTCAATTTATAAAATATAACACGTAAAATTGCACTCCCATTTATGAAAATGGTATCACTTGCCGAGATAAGACAGGAAATATTAAAGACAAGAAGTTTGAGAGAAACGGGGTTGGGCTTCCATAATAACTTGATAAATAGCTTCAGAAATATCTATCCACCCTTTCCACGCTCGCATATAATTTCTCTCAATTTTAAGTTTTGTAAGATCATGAAAATCGAAACAAAAACAACGTTCCAAAGGAATTTCGTGCATCGATAATGTTGCGTATATCTGTCATATATCTGTCAATACCGAGTGTCTCAAGTTAATTATAGGCAGAAAGTTTGCCATTTATGCATAAAAAAATTTAGTTGAAATATTGGAATGAATATTCGAATATAACGTTATACTTAAGAAATAAATGAAAACAGTTAGTAGTTGGACGTTCATATTCGCAGTTACTTTTTTACCAACACCAAGGACAACTTAATTAATTTTTAATATTAAAAACTCAGTTCTTATTAAACACCATGTATATCGGATGAGTTAGCCAAACGTGACGTACGTCGATAGACAATGTATTAGTGTTTTTGATGAATCGAATCGCAGAAATTTCTTCTATCATATTCCTGATAATTCGATACATAGAGCCATTCTGGTACGAATGCGTTTTATCAACTTTACCAGTTTCATTAGCAATTGGTAGCTGTGAAATATATAAATTCTCATTATACGCATCAAATTTTCAGACAAAGATTTGGTGAGAATGGTTTTGATCAAATGAGGAGAACTGGAAAGAAAAGCTGGCAGTGAGAGCGACGAGGCTAATCGAATGCCTAAATTACCAGCGTTAACTGGGAGAGTAGCTTGACTTCAAGTGATATTTTTAAATTTATTATCGGTAATTTTTTGTGAAGATTGGCTAAGGTGACACATCCGAATTGTACTGCATCTCGAGGTAAACAATAATTCGGGAAAGGAAGACTATCGAGGCGAGATGACAATAGAATTAAGCTTATCGCCCACTTGTCCGGCACAGCATAGCGCGACACGTCCCGTCAAAATACGGATAGGATTAGAACAATGAAAATGAATGGACAACCGCCCACTAGCCCGGCATGGCACAGCCAAAAGCGTCCGTCGCCGGCCAGCGTCATTTTGTCCAAAAGTGCTTGGGAAGTTTCAGTCTTTCTGTTTTTCTATTCCATCAGTTGTCAGCACAGTGTCAGACGGTACCTATGAAAATGGACGAGGAAAAATTTTAAGTGAAATTCCCTTGAAATCGAACAAACAACACCTTCAGTATACTACTACCCATTGCCATCAGGCGACGGACAGCGCCGTGCTGTGCCGGACAAGTGAGCGACAAGCTTTAGTGACTATGTTTTCTGTGTGATGCAACGTGATAAAAACCTACAGAAAGAGGAGCTCCCAATAACGACCAGTGTGCTTTGGAGTCATTTTAATTTTTGTTGAATGGTTTTATAAGCATCTGAAAAGAAGCAAATATTTCACATATCTTGGAATTTCATACAAGTCCAATTTCATTAGAGAGATAAAGAATTTTTAAAAAACTTCTATATTACCACCAATTGAACCATCGTTAAGTTACCAACTATTAAAATTGGTGTTGATTGACTTTCTCAATTCATTCAAAGTGAGGCAGAAAAGAACAGGATCTGGAGTTTTGTCTTGTTGAACCACTCCCTTTCCAAAGTTCAAAAATGTTGTTCAAAAATAATTTCCTGGGTATTTCGTAAAATTATATTTCTGTGAATCATGTTGAAGACGATTTTGTAATCCAGTTTAACAAAAATTCGACAAAATGGATTGGGATGTTCATTCAAGAAGTGACGGCAGCATCATCAACTGCTTCGCATCCCCCTTGAGTTCCAAATCCGAATTGAACAGGATGAAATGAATATCCTGAAAATCAGAAATATCAATACATTACAATTTTGCCACAAGGCGTTAAAAAATGGTACCAATAGCAATGGAGCGACTACAACCATCTTTTTCTAATGCCATCAAAGAAGTACGGTATAAAATAGGACAAATATCGGGATTCAGTCGGCTGCTCAGCAAAAAGTTACACAAGGAAGCCAAAGAAGACAAAAGCTTTTCACCTTTACAACCAGAACTTTTTGATGTCAAGTCTTGTAAAAGGGTAGGTCTGAGGAAGTCTATTCCTCCTGCTGAACCTTTGCGAATTTATCTGATCGCTTTCAAGACTCATTTTTCGTCAAACTGGGGTACAGTTTATGTCATGTTTCTGACAGATGTCAGCGGGATGTTAAGTTCAGTTGAAGTAAAATCATCAAAAACATGAAAAACTGTCCGTCGAACCCAAAATACGAATTAGCGAAATGAGATCACCATCCGAGAGTTTATTCAATACAGATTTTGGAAATTTTGTTTTCTTTTCAGATCAATTCTCGAATTTGCGAAAGAACCTTTCTGGGCAGGTATTGAAAATGTTTTTATTGATGAATCAGGTAAGAGACTTTTCACGATTTTCTTTATGTGGTGAAAGATAAAAGAATCTGTAAGCAAAACAAAACAAATTTATCCAATGATTTAACGAATTGCTCTGAATGCATCCATCAATAGCTTTGCTCAAAGCTTCTATGGCGAAAATCCTTGCTCTTTTGGGAATTTTCTTCAATATTAGAGAAAAGAGTTTATATAAAGGAATTCATTCATTGATAGCTATGTTAGAACTTACACCCGATTTGGATTCAACATTCGGACTCGGTGCAGAGGTTTTGATGGAAGGAGAAAACGTTGTCAACTCAGATTTATGAATTTTTGAAGAGTGGATCCTCAACCCTTTTTTAGTTTTGAGATTCTTACTACAAGATTCACAAAACATATATTTTATATTTGCATTGTGTTCATCAGTTGTAGAACATAGTTCCTTTGTAGAGGGTTATTTTGTTTGGTGTGATTTCTTGATCTGCACATCATGACTATTAGATAAGGGATAATTTTCGTCTCTTGAGATTTTTATTCTGGAAATTCTTCTCTACAGCAGGCCTTAGAGTTTCAGGTGTAATAAAGCATCAGTGAATCTCTCACTGTGCTGTTTGGTAGTGAGTATTTGCATTTCTGATTATCAATAGAAAAATGGAGAAACACGGAAACAGGAATCGGAGCAAATTTGGTTTTTAACGAAGTGCAGAAACTTGACAAGTCACTTTTTAAATTTTACCACAAACCTCTAATTTTTAATCAGACATTGGATCTAACGGGACAAATACTTTTTCACATGTATGTGAGACGGATTCATCATATTGAGTTGGAACTGTATATTCAATCACATTACTCAACGTATGTCTATATGATTCTTGAGAACACCATAGTGCTCTCTTTTCCTAGGTATTTCTCCCCGACACAGATATAAAAATGATTTTTTGATTCCATTATAGGTCTGGAAATGCATTTTTTAAGAACCTTCCAAGAAATGAATGAGATGAACAAGCTCGTCAACTTGAGAATTACTTTCAAAAAATGTTATCATAGATTTACTTTTACATTTTGTGAAGATGTTACTTCAGAAATTCCTTCTTTGTTGAGACATGAAAGATATGTTCTAATTTTTGATAAATACAAAGGTCTCACAAAGTTTTCATTCGTATAATGATATGCGTTTCAGTTCTGAGTTTGTTTATAGAATATTTGTCAAATCGAAATTGGTATTATATCTACTTCGCATCAAAAAAATTTTCTACGAATTGTCATTTTATATGAATTAGTGAAACTAACTGAGGAAGTGAAGAAACTTCAATGGTACTTTCATTAATACTGTATCGTATGAAAAGCCTCGGCTCTGACACATAGATGCGCTGGCCTAATTGCATTCACCAATTTTTCCGTGAATAATAACCTTCAAAATAAATCTGTTGAAATTTCATGATATTCTACTCATAAGTATGTAAGTTATTGTGCTAAGAGTAACACTACTTTTGTTATTTTCAAAACAATGGATCAAACAAAAATTCGTTTTTCAATTTTACACTGCTTCTTGATGGAAAAAAATACCGTTCAAGCGAAGCCTTGGCTTGAAAAGTATTATAAAGACTCTGCTCCTTCAGAAATAACAATTAAACGTTAGTTTGCTGACTTCAAATGTGGTCGTACACCGATGATGCAGAACGCAGTGGACGTCTGAATGAGGCAATTATACCAGAAAAAATCCACAAAACCATTTTGAATGATCGAGGAATGAAGTGCGTGAGTTAGCTGACATTGTAGTGATATCATAAAAACGTGTTGGCTTTGTATTAAATGAGCATTTGACTATGATGAAGCTCTGTTCAAAGTGGGTGTCGCACGAGCTCACTGTTGACCAAAAAGTAGAACCTCTTGATGATTCTGAGCAGTGTTTGGCCATATTTAAACATAATAAACCGAAAATTCCGCGTCGATATGTGATAATGGCTGAAACATGGATCTATCACTTCACTCCGGAATCATAACGATTCTTATCTTAGTGGAGAGCAACTGGTAAACCTCGTCCGAAAACACGAAAATCGGCTGGAAAGGTATTTTGGGATAGCTGTAATATTCATCGTCTATCTTGAGAAAGAAAGTATTATCAACAGTGAAAATAATTTAGTGTTATACGAGCGTTTGAGGGCCAAAATTTCCAACGACCGCATATAGCGAAGACAAAGCACCGTGTGAATCAAAACAATGGCAAAACTACATGAATCAAACTTCGAATTGCTTCCACATTCATCGTAATCACCAGATTTTATTTACCAGCTGCTATTGGCTGTACGCAGACGACAAAAAAATGCTCACTGGTAAGAAATTCTGCTCGAATGAAGAAATTATAGCTGAAATTGAGACAGGCTTATTTTGTGGTGAAAGATTATTCGTTCTACAAAGGTGGGATTGAAGTGATAGAGCGGCGCTGAAAAGATTTTGTTGCTCTTATTGGAGATTATGTTGATGAATAAAGCCAATTTTGAAAAGAAAATTCAGGACAAAAAAACGCGTTTTTTGAGGCCTGGGACTTTTCAGCCCATGTGTTTGATAACGTGTTTCTGGAGTAGAAAACACAATATCCTGGAATTTATGACTTTCAAATGCAAATAATCTCATTGAAGAAATCAGTTCATATACTATTTCCTCCGAATGTACATTTCTCTATGTTATAGGGTCTCTGTTTGTCTTGTTTGTCTATCAATTACACATGAAATTCGATATACAAATATTGATTGAATGATTCCATACCATTTGATGTATTGCTGCTGTATAAATACACTTCAAGTATACCGTAACGCGCGAAAAGAGACATACTGTGCTAAGAATGAGCCTCTGCTCAATGTGAAATAGTATTTGTTTATGATATCGTTCAATATTTGAAAAAAAAATAAGTAGCAAAAATATAAATATATCACAAATCACGATATTTTTTTTCTTTTTATTTCGAAAACCTCAACCAAAATATCTTCTTGCTTAAAAGTCTGGAGGGGTCGGCAAATAGTTTTAGGTGGGGTCCGGTAACTGCGGGAAAATTATGACGAGGTCCAGAAAAATACAACAGATAAAAATTAAGTGCTACCGATGTATTATCTTAGTTATAAAACACAAGACCTAAAATTAATGTAAGAAATTACACCGAAGTATGTCTTCTAATCTGACACTCAATATCAAGAAATATTACGAAAATTGAAATTTGTTCATCATCAACAATGTCTATAGCCAGTCGGCTCGACGTGGGCGCTTTGTTCACTCTCTCGAATTGACAGCCGTGTTGGTCGGTGGTTCAAGCCCTAGTCTGACGATCGATTTTCACTTGCTATCATCCAACCCGTGTTAGGAATCACACGTTGAAATGTTAATCATCAGCACGCACAAGTTTCGACTTCTGAGGGTTGCGACAGCTG
>WOGJ01155383.1:0-10291 GCA_015342185.1 Leptinotarsa juncta | reverse complement strand
TAGTTGTTTATTATTTGTGTTATCTTCATAAACAACTATGAAAAAGAAGAAGACAAATTTTATACAAGAAACTCTGATCCAAGTTGATCCGTTCAGCGAGACTTTCACAAAACTCGATATATCTATCGAAATCATCTTCGTTCAATTCATGAACTTTGTACTTATGAAATTTGTACTTATGAAGGGTCCTGAAAACATTTTTACGACTGATTCCTGATTCTCGAGATAACTTAGTAAGAGACTGCAAATTTTCCATTATTCAGACTCTAAAACTGCAGTAGGTATAAATAGCTTCATCGTTGACAACTCGTGTACGCTAATGCTTTTTATTGTTAATAGATCCAGTTTCCATAAATTTGTTTAATAATTTCGAAACGTATTTGTGTCGTACATTCCTTCCTGGATGATTGCATTGAACATACGGGCAGCAGCTCTAGCACTATTTCCATTCTGGTAGTACAAACTCACTATTTCAATCCGTTCTCGAAGCGTATAAACCACAGCTTCTCAAGAATTGACAAAAACAGAAACACCAATTGCAACTTCACCTGGTAGGTAATCAGTATTGTAGTATAAGACAAATACAAAATGAAGAGAATATCGAATTCAAACTTAACTAGAACAAATAAGATTTTTTTGAAGTATACTTCACAAAATCACCCATAAAACCTAGATAACAGATTGTACAAAAGTTCTTTCAGGGTGGCTCGTTTTCAACTCAAATAATTTTTACCTTCCAAACTATGGGCTTCTGACATCATGGAACATCTGTTAATGCAAAACAATTGATCCATAAAAAAATGGTAACATACTCTGGGGGCGCGATAATGTCAAAATGTGTCCCCCTGTATACTATTATTGAGGTTTTTTCTATTTTTCCTGAAAATCATTGTTCCCAAAGTTTTTCATGGTGGCTCGTTTTCAACTCAAATAATTTGTAGCTCCCGAACCATAAGCTTCACACCATATACTTTGTTGAAATCTTCAGTAGAAGAACTGGTTTCAGTGGAAATCATAAAAAACCATTTTGAACCCATTAAAATTACCACATTTTATCCCTGATACCTTGAACAGAATAAGTATTAAGTCATTTTTTTCTATCTTGTGGTTTTTAACAGACTTCTGCACTGGTCTAGTATGGTCATCTATTGAAAAAAAATCAATATCTAATATTCCTACAATAATTAAATTACTATACAAATTCAATTGATTCACGTTTATATCAATTCTAAATATACTTATCAGAAAACTAAATTATTTTCTATGATAAAACTATTATCAAGATTTTGAAAAGAAAGCGATCTACTTAAGCAATAAAATATAAAAACTCCAAGAAAGTAGATTCGATATTTCCACCGCATCTTCTTTATTTCTTCTAGATCAAGATGAACTTTGAACGTTACCGTTGTTCATACAAGGTCATCTCATATGTATTCAAATAAAGCTGTAACAATGAAATTATTTGACTTATAGCTTGTTAACGACTAGTACTTGTATTACCTTGCCAGACACTCCCGAAAGGATTCTTGCTACTTATTTTTATTCCATTGACATAGACACCGACTTCGTGAAAAAATTGTGGCATACATTTTGCAAAAAAAAGTGGAATTATGAAAGTTTTTGATTGATATCAGCAACTAAGCACAATTCATTAGCATACTAATCTAGATATTTCCCACATATATTAGTTTTGGAAACAAATGTAAACATTTATTCAGGAAAATAAAATATTTTTCAAAACTCATTAATACAGTTTATTGAATGATTTTCATTATAAACAGTTTTACAAAAACCGCGTAAAATACGCTTGAGAAACACGTGTCCCAGTTTTTGTAAAACCCTTTATTGTGAAAATCATAAAAGAAACTATATTAATGAATTTCAATATGGATTTTCATCAAGTATCGGCCAGTTCTATTTAATTAAATATTTTTTAGGTGGGAAATGATTTTTCCAGAATAGGCATATAAGGAAATAATTTCATGATTAGTCAACTTCAGCCAGATAAAAACATTGAGATGAATGAATTTAGTTCAGCCCCAGACTGAACGATTGATTTTCACTTGCTTACCGTCCAACCCGTCCTTAGCTCGCACAAGTTTCTCCACTTCTGAGAGTTGTTCGTATGGGGGCGACAGCAGATTAACGAAAAAACAGATTTTTCAAACAGATTTTTAGAATCTCACCGCTTGTGATGTTTTGCAGTTGAGGAAGGATATATATTGCAGAAGATAGTTTATTTGCGAGAAGAAACTTCTTCCATTACTTGTGGAATGTTAGTTGTGTCATCTGCATAGAGAGTGGACTTATATAAATAACAAAGAGCAGAGGCCCAAGTGTTGAACCTTATGGAACACCGTGCTCAACAGGTTCAACAAGTAGTAACTGAAAAAAATTATGAACTAGCACTAGAACTAGAGTAGGTATAGAGAATAAAATCACTAAACTATATCCATCCAACAAAAAACTAACACAAACAACGATATACATATGTATGATCAAGGCATGATCACTAGCGTGAGATTTGGTTTTGAAACGGAATTTGAAGCTAATTTACGTCACTTTCTGCTTGTTTTAATAATAATAGCATGTAATAATGATAATAATGGCTTTTAGTGATGGTTATGATCGTTATAGTTTATAAAGGGCAAAAAACTTTTTATCAAATACGTTGTAAGGATGTACAAAATAAAGCTGGAAAATTATTACTTGCAAATATCCAATTCTAATTGAGGTTAGAAAAAATTGAAATGTTTGTTTTTATTATTGAATTTGACATCTGACACAAATTGAATAATTCCATTCTAGCGAATCTCATTATTTGTACACTTTACTTACATATTAATAAAATAAAATAACATTTCGGTCGTTTCTTAATGCGACTCATTTGGAGCCTTCAATTGATTAGATCGACAGAGTATAGATGCCTAACTTCAATTGGGTCATAATTTTTATTTGGATTCCGTTTTTCAAAACATATGCATTCGCAACAAAATGACAGCATATTCCTCATATGGTACTTTAAACTTCCATTTCTGTTCGTGGGAGGTCTTCGTATCATGTATTCCATTGAAAAAATACAAATGATCTCAAAGTCACGAATCCTGTTTTTCTGATACGCATGAATTTACGCACTCTGTATTAAATATATGTATTAGTTATACAGATGAAGTCATTGAGTGAACAGCTACTCTAACATTAAAATGTTAATAACATATATCAACGTTTAGCTCGAGGCGAATCTACTGGAAATTGCAGGTAACGCAACAAATATACATGATGGTACATCCAACCGAGAAGTACTACTTTACTACCACCAGCGGTACTGGTATTCAGCAATAACTGGTGAAGTGTTTCTTGACTGAAATTTACTTTATTCACGTCGGCCATATCTGACATGAGTTGTAAGTTGAGAATCAGCTCAAAAATATACCAAGAGCCACTCATTTGACTTTCAAATAAGGGCGTGAAACCCTTTGTAAATGATCGACTCCAAGTCGCCAACCTTCAGGGTTCAAAAAAGTGCAAAATAGCAATTGTTTGTTCGAGTAATAGATGGAACAATCCAGAATGAAACTAAAATTTGGGTAATTATACAGAAAAATTTTCATAATGACAATAGGGGAATAAAAAGCCATCAAACTCTAATATGGTCACAATCTATTTAATTTTGGCCACCCATTGATAGAATAAAATAAGAATTTGGAATATTTCTATTGCTCATGATGAATTGGAGGATAGTACAGCAAAAAGAAGTCAAGGAGTGGGAGTTTTCAATGATCTGATTAACCATTGAATGAAAACCTTGCGACTAATTCGTTTTTATCCTAGAAAATTTACGTGTAATAATCGTTTTCACACAGGTTGCATTTTTACTCAGAAATTCATTCACTCGTTCCATTAATCTACCTGAAAGGTGCAGATATATACTTGTATTCTTATTTCGATAAATATTTATTAAAGATAATGATCTTCCTCGACTGAAAAATTAAATTATTCTTCAAGTTTGCATGTTCATATGCTTTTTGCTCATCGCTAGTGCTCACCGTTTACGTCATACAGCCTACAACTGCTCATGTCAAGTGCAAAAATCAATTTAATGCAGAGTGCAATAGTCTGTTGGTTGACACTGGAAGTCATAGCATTTTGGAAATGACCTCTGATTTTATGCCTCCAACTGTCAACTACGAACTGCCTTATAAAGTAATGGATTTGCTAGAAAAACATTGGACATCTGGATAGCAAGAAGATTCATTGTCATCTGGCAGAATCTTCCAGGATTAGCTCACTCCAAGGCGTTTATTCACCCTTCGAAGCTTGATATCAAACAGTTGTTGGATTACAGTAGGGATGAACTACGATGTCTAACAGGCCTTCTTACAGGTCACTGTCATTTGAATCAATGTAGAGACTCGGGCTGTCGCTCTGTGTGTCGCCTCTGTTTGGAAAATGATGAAACAGCAGAGCACATATTTTGTGCCTGCCCCGCTGGGGATCGAATCAGGTTTTAGAGTTCGGCAGAGCCGTACTCTTACCATCCTACCTGAAACTCACCATACAACTCACCATACAAACTAATCGCCTTCGTTAAGAAGCTGGTTTTATTTGGTCGAGTGTGAATAGGTGTGAGCCACAATAAACCCCTGCGGGTTGCGGTGGAAGGTCAAACAACCACTCAAATCTTCCATTGTACTAGTTGAGTTTGCATCAAACATTGCAATATTCAGGTTAGTGCACTTTCGACTTGGTTTCGCAATTTATGTGCATACAGATTGCTACAAATTGTAAACATATGATGTCTTATACGTGTTTTGTAAAGATCGAATGTTTGAACCCGATATAACAAAAATTTTATATATATTAAAACTATCTTTAGTGAATTCAAAACTTTCCCACATTATGGAACTTTACGCAAATTATTCATAAAAAACATAATCAGATGAAACATTCATTAGGTATGAAATTATGTAAATTTTGCGCAATAAATGAAACAGATTTTACTTTGGTAATGTACAGTCTTTTATTGTCGTCCATTTCTTCCAAATCTCTGGAAAAATGCTGCAACCTGCTTGAGCTTATTGCCTTGTACAGTATGTTATTTTCGTCCATTTCCTTCAAGTCTCTGGCAAAATGCTGCAAACTGCTTATTGCCTATTGCCTTTTCAGTATATACATATTCTTACCATATTCATCTCATTTTAATTCCGATTATGCACTAAATTGTTTGCTTCCCGTGATACAATGACTAATATTCGGCACGATGGAATATTTCTGTCTATTCTCTGCAACTTAGATCATGCACCGTTATTTACCCCAATTTTGTTCAAATCTAGTCTAACTGAAAATTGTCCCATGAATAGCCTTTTGAGATGATCATTCCTGGCATCTCCAGATCAATCTCGATCTATCTATTTTTGTTAGTAGCGGCTCCTTGTTGAATCTTTAGCCACCAGGCCAAATGTATACCAATATATTTATTATGTCTGGTTTAGGTATCCATGTCTCACGTTCTTGGTTTCAGGTCACCCTGGGATCTAAGATCACTCCCACATATTATTTGTTCTCCTCCTAAAATTGAATCTCTTCATCAAGAAGTTTCAGTTTTCTCAGTCCCATCCACCTTTATCCTTCTGGTTGATACTATTATGATTTATTTGGACGGGCTTATGTTTAGCTCTATTTCCTCGATTTGTTATAGCATTGAGGATCTGCTGTTTGCACATACCTGTATTAGAAAGACCAAATCGGCTGCACTGAGGATAACTTTTTGCTATTCGTACCGTTAATCCTCCTCGTCGACACCTGGATGTTTGAATCTAAGGACAATTACCAAAAGCATATTCTGTTTTTCCATGATAAACTAAAATGAAACGGTTCCATTGCTCTGGCATAGTTGTTCCCATGCTGTAGCCTGTAAGTCATTATCCTGAGTGTCAGATAAGCCTATCAAGAGATTTTTCTAATGTTTTTGATAACCGAACTTGAAGTGTTTTTTGTTTCCAGAAAAATTGAGTGAAGAAATTAAAATCATCCCCCTCTTCTCAGGGGGAATTCCCATTTTCCGTCGCTGGCACCACCAGAACGAAGCACACATTTGACAATCGGATCGGGTTACACAATCGCTACTGATATGTTAATAAGGATGTGTCCAAGTCGAAGACGGCGAATCGCGTTATCCTTGAGATGTAGACGCGAGAAGGGGGGAAATTAAGGAGAGCCCCTCAGCTATTAACCGCGGTGTCAAGTCAAGGTGTCGTTCGCATACATAATTTATCACAAGAGGTGGTTCAGACTAATTATTAATGGAGCCGTTCATGTTCAGATCTCTTGTTTAACAGGCTCGCTGAAAATGTCGCTTTTCGTTAAATATCGCAGAATACGTGCAGGATTCGACTACTCGTACGTTGCACGTTACAGATTTTGGATTTTAAGCTGACATGCGAATGAATTATTAGTGAAGATCGAGTGTAAACAAGGAATAATGCGTTGTTTACTGGAAACTACCTCTTTGGTTCTTATTAATTGACGAATGGCAAAGGTTGTACTAGAATGCAAACAAGGTTGGATGAATTAGACGAAAGTTCACATTCATAGCATAACTACAGCAATACAGTGGTTCTGATTTTTGAATATTTGCCTAAAACTAAGATCAAATGTCATATACTAACACTTTCATCAGCTACAACCCTTACATATTAAAAAACAAAGCCCCTTCGCGATCTCTATACGTATCTGTCTGTCTGAACGCGACAAACTCAAAAACTACTGAAAGGATTTTTATACAGTTTTCACCAATGTTTGGAGTGATTCAGGAAAGAGGTTTATGTGTATAATAATGTTTCGTATGATTTCATTGAACATTGACTATGTTATTCGTGCAAAGTCGGAGCGGTTGTGCTACTCGAGAAGCTTTCATCAGAAAGCTACCAATTCACTGCATGTTTCGAAGAAATGTTATACGGTGTACTATATATTTTGTTTATGATGTAAATAAATAATTCATACCGACAACTAACCTCAAATTCTACAATTCTACAAGTCAATAGGGGAAAGCGCATGGACATTTGGGAAAACTTAAACATCCATAAATTTAACAGTCATAAATCACTTATCGAGGAACAAGTACAAATCAAAACACAACAAGACCTAACATTCAATATATTAAACAAATCAATACACACTCCTAGAAATAGTAAACCTAGAGAAGATCCAATACAAAGAATGGTAAGAGGATGGAATGAATTGAAATATAATGAATCCAATACAAACAAAAAAATAATAAAAGAAATTATTCATATTTAAAAAAATAAAAACTCTATGAACAACAGAACAGGCATAAGAGACCTAAATCAAATATACTATACATTAATTTAAGTCAATCAGCCAATTCAAACAAAACCAAAATCTACCCTCATCTCCCCCATTATAGCAAACAAACAAACCATTTCTAGTAAAACAACAAAGAAGTCAGATACAGAAAACAATCTCATGACCATGCGCAATCATCCTCCCTCACACAAACACACGTTTCCACTTCAACACGACACCGCCATTAAAAAGTGAGATAAAAATCAAAACAACAAGATCACTATGACAGAAAAAACAAAGTACTTCTACACAAATAACAAAGAAAAATATCAAAAATTATTTTATTTCAACAATGCAGCCGAGATACGTACCATAAGGTTATTATAAAACTACCACCTCTTCAGAGAAGTTAAGTTTGCTTTTGAAGATTTCGGGAGGTTTTAAGACCGTTAAACTTCTTTTCCTGGTTAAAAGGACCATCTCAGTCTTCTTGGGATTGATCAAGCACATCCTGCGCTCTATCGCACAGTGTGTATAAAAATTTGCCGGTCTGCAAGATAACTATGTCATCTGCGTATGCAATTGTGTAGAATTAATTTTTCTTAAGGTGATTAATTAGGGTATACAGAACTATGTTCCAGAGGAGGGGTGATAAGAGCCGTCCCTGTGGACATCCCCTCATTCACTGTCATGTCTTCAACGATGATGCTTATTGCTCTACTAGAGAGCATCTGGAGTATCCATTCTCCTACCACCAGGGGTACACTCCTGGAGTTTAGTAGCTGGATAATTGTTGGAAAGGTTGTTTTATCAAACGCTCACTCGATATCTATGAATATACTCAGGGTGGATTCTTTGTTGTTCAATGCTCTCTCGATTCTGCCAACCACATGGTCAAGGACCGAATCAGTAGACCTTCCCGGGGTATATGCATGCAGATTTGGATGAAGTGGGTTATTAACAAGTACTTCATCTCTTATATACCGCTCACATGGCCTATCCATGGTTTTTAAGAAAACCGATGTGAGACTAATTGGTCGGGATGCTTTTGGTAGGGTGTAGTCCATCCTACCTGGTTTGGGTATAAATACTACTCTTACTTCTCTCCACTAACTGGGAATATACCTCAGAGCCAGAAATGCTCTGAATATTCCAACCAGGTGCGGCATAAGAGTGTCCAGTCCCCACTGAAGTAGTGCTGGTCTTATATCGTCAGGTCCTGGTGACTTGAAGGGGGAAAAGCCCGATATAGCCCATCTTATTTTGTCCTTATCAATTACTGCACTGGCATATTGCCAAATATTACATATTACTAAAGATTGTTTTCAGAAAATTGTTTGTGATAGAGTATGATAAAGATATTATTGAAATATATTTTCGGTGGAAAGGTCAATGTTTCTTGCTGTTCGGGTATTTAACCTGGTACAATTTGTAAAAGAGAATTACTAAAGTGTAATAAAGGGCAACCTGAAAAGTTTACGGTTCACGAAAAGTTACTACATAATATAAACGACCGTGGTTTTGACTTGCGCGTTTCCATAGAAATGCAATTGTGTAATCACCTACTCTTCTTTGATACCGTTGCCAAAGGGTTTGTTTCACCACCATCTATTTTAGACAAAAATAAATGCTTACACTTTAAAATAAAAAAAACTGGACACAATGAATTTATAAGAAAACAATTCTAGAAAAAATCATAAACAAACAATAAAATATCGGATGTGCATTGCAGTGGATGTGACACTTCGAAATGTAAGAAAATGTAAGTGTAAGATTATGGATTGTTTTTGACATGAAGTAGAATGCAATTGCAAATCAGGATTAGTGGTAAATTGAAAAGGGTATATTTTCAAGAGAAATTAGTTTTGGGTAAAAATCTTTTTGGCTTTCTACTTCTCCTCCTTCACAAAAAAATATTGAAAAAGATGTGAAGAAAAGCTGCAGTGGTACGGTTTAAGTGATTCTCTGTATATTTTTTATAAGGTAGAAAAATTTGATTTAGTACCATATGAAGAGCACAGCTCTTTTCTATTTCAATGTTATTTTACACTATTTCTGTTCTTTTGATCATTCTAAAACTTCCCTATAAACTGATTTTGGTTCATCTCAATTTTAATCGTAGTTGACTATTTTGGTATATCGGGATGCTGAGATTTGTACTAGGAGAAGTACATGATGGAATTGGCCGACATTTGATGAAAATCCATAACGTATTCGGAAAACACTTTATTGTGAGATTTCCATGTTTTTATGTTTAGTGAAAATTTCACAATTAAGTGACGTTTTTTGAATAGGAAAAGTACAACTTTTAAATTGGTTTCTTTGGAAACAAAAATGAAATAATTGATTTTCATCTCCCTTTTTCAAGGTCATAGCAAAGTTTAATCTATCGTTCGGTTGAGCATCAGGTGGTTCGGGTTACAGATTACAGAGTTGTGTTGTAATATTTAAAATTAAAATGTAATCTGGGACCGAGTGTCAAATAGGCAAATCAAATACCAGAGGTGTTTTCTGGCGTTTAATCGTATTCGAGCGCAGTGACGGCTCGTGCATTGGAAAACAGGGGAGGCTAAAGTCATAAAGATTATATACACACAGAAAAGCCCGCCGGAGGCGCGAAAATTTTTATGTTGTTGCACGCTTTGCTTAATATTAAAGTTAGAGCACGGGCATGACAATGCGTAAAAATGCATGAGGAGCTATGGACTTTATTTTAGTTTGTAAACTATTTAAATGACTGGCCATGACCGCAGCCCCATCATAGGTTTGCGCAATTTACTTTTGCCTAAAATTATAGGTGTCACACGTACGAATTAAAAAATTAAACAAATCGTCAGCTGTGCACCCAGATGAAACATCATGAAAACCCATAAAACGTTCTAGCACATTACCATCTTTGACATATCTAAAAACGATTGAAAGTTGTGATGTACAGGTAATATAGGTAGTTTCATTAATTTCCTATGCAAAAAAAACACTTTCA
>WOGJ01155258.1:0-15230 GCA_015342185.1 Leptinotarsa juncta | reverse complement strand
CTTAATATTTCAATAAAAAAAAATGAGATTGATTGAAAAATGCACATTCTACAGGGGTGGTTCCATTTTAAATGGGTCACACTGTATAAGCAATGATTCTGAGTAGGTTTCAGAAAACGAAATTGAAAAATTTCTGAAGGAGTTTGGATCCTTCTAGCAGTACAAACTCATGAAATTTTCTTTCAAAACACTGAAATCAAACTCTTGAGAAAGGAAGAAATTCTTGTTTCAAGTACGTATTATATCAAATTGACATTTTTCGAACCATTTTCCATTGAGTAGTAGAATATTATATGATTATTAATACATAATTCTTTCGTTAATTCAGGTTGTAGCATCATGTTGGAATTAAAATTTTGATGAATCTTATTTCGAACACATACACTTGTCATACTTTCAACGGGCATCTACTGTTCCTTGGAGTAAAATTTTTATTACACTTTTAGGTTTTGGATAATGTTATACAAAATGTAACAAGCACTGCATTCAGAGTATTTGGACGAGCAATTTTGCAAGGAGGAGGATTGGGAGGATCTGGAGGTGGTGGTGGGGGTGGGCAAAAAGTCAGTGTAGTGCTTCCCACCTTCCCACCTGATGACGACGACGAAGATTACGAGGATGAAGATAATGCAGAAAGTAGCTCATCAGCTTCTCTGGTACAGTTGGATGGAAAGAGTACTATTTCTGACAGTGACACCACTAGTGAATCACAAAAAGAAGCCATTGTTCTAAGATCTGATGACGAAACTAGCGATGATTTAGATGCTGGTGTCATGAATACTGAAAAGAATAAAGAAAGCGAAATAGAAAATATTCCCTCATCACTTTACACTGTGAGATTTCAGATTTGTTGTGAACATTTTCAGCATTTCCAGAGAAACCTTCTTTATCGTATTTCATTCCTATGTTTTCCACTGTATATCACAAAATTCACCTATGTTTCATTTGTTTTAAATAATATTATTGCAACTAATGAAATCGATCTCGTTCACATCCCATTCAAAGTGAAAATATTTCCTTTCCTTGTTTTTCTGAGTGAATATAAGTTCAACAATATTAACCAATTGATTTCGAGACAAACTATTCATCACTGGCCAAAATTTGTTGTATAAATTTTCTAAAATAATTGAAGATATTTTAGATAACAACAATCCTTGTCAGCTAGTTTTTAGTAGGTATAATAGATATAAACAGAAAATAATTCATTCTTGAGAATATGAAAATCAACTTACTGTTGAATCATGATATTTTTTACGTTCATTTGAATTCCACTGTCCATACCTTGATTGTCTAAAGTACAAAAGAATTATTACTTTCCAATCTAGCTCAATCTTTCAAATAAGATTTGCAATATACTGAAGGCTGTTATATTCTTCGTATTGTTTGCTACCGCCAAGTAACTTTTACTCAAATTGAATTAAATATTTAGTTTTATATTGTGAATATAGTTATCGTGAAAAATACATTTTTCATTTATTTTCTACTTTACAAATGACGAATGCGGAGAAAAAACTAAATACCTATGTAATAGCAATGGAATTTCCAAAGAAAAATGTACGAACATTCGCCAAATGTTTTTTCAGTCGTGGTTGTGAGGAACATTTCAACTGAAATAATCCAATGAAATTAATTATTTCTGAACTAAACTATATCCGAAGTTGTGATCTCTTCTACACCATTAGAGATATAACTTTGCAGTTAACGCACACACGACTCATGATGCCTGTCGCAGTGGTAGACGAAACATTTGGTATAAGTTCGATTCGACTACAGCATTTCAGCTCGGATTTTGTTCTCATTCTTCTTTATTCTTATATTAGTCAAATCTGTTATGAAATATCAGACCTCTTTCAACTATTACTGTGGCACAATGTACATGTTCACAACAATATCAAAAATTCAAAAAGTATAGTAAATACTCATATTAATACTGATGAAAAATAACAATTTGTAAAATGAACGCATTTTCTGCGGGATATGAAAATTAATATCCCACAAAATAACATGATCAACATAAAAGAAAATGTCAGGTTTCAAAAAATATTTTTTTCGTCTTCGATAGAAAATATTTTTCCATTATTTTCAAAACGAAGTATACTTACTATACTCATAGTCAGTTTTCTGTTATATATTCAAAAGGCGACAGAAAATGCATTTTATGAGTGAGTTTACATCTTTTGATCTGGATAAATACATGGAAATATTCCATTATAAGACTTCATCAGAAAAATACATAGTTTGATTTCCGAATTCCCTTCGCGGTTGATGCGGTTATTTTTAAAAAAGAAATAAAAAAATTCAAAATTCATTATTTTTTCGTGATCTCTTGAGAAAAATAATTATTTTCCTAAGTGTTAACAAGAAGTAGGTGAGGTAATTTGGCATTAATTTTGAAGAATATCACTACTTTATATATCAGAAATATAAAAAAATAAATAAATCGAAATGTCTCTCAGACAAACTGCTATTCAGTATTTGAAAAAAGTATTTTTCATATAGAATCCTGTATTCAGTTTTTGTATACAAATTGAGAGAGATATATTCCTAAGGGAATCAATAACTCTAGAGGAGATTTTCACATATCAGTCTACAGAACCTCAACAAGTGTTTCACTAAACAATAACTTCTGAATCTAAAACGCCTATACAAAAGTTATTGTCCAGTTGAGTTGAATGCAATAGTCAAATTATGTTATGAAGTGTACCAAATATTTCCTTGGAGTCTCGAACAATTATATCATCACATACCTCATTTCAGAGGGAGATTTCTTCTGTTCGTATACCTACGAAGAGCCAATCTATGAATAAATAACACATATTCTAAAATTATTACAATAATATCGTTGTAAATCGCTCTGAACACTTATTTTTACTAATGATACATTTTTCCCGTAGTGATTTATATAACTATTAAATCTATCAGTATTCAGTTGCGCCCCTCAGGTCTATTAGTGATCACGAAAATATCACTTTGGTCAATATGACTCAATTCAAATGCAGTTCAAAGAAATACTTGACTCTCTTAAAAATTCACTTGAAATATCACAAGTAAAATAAAACTCTTGAACTGCTTTCCAGTTGAAAAATACTTCATTAAAAGTGTTTTGGAGTAGGTACGAAGCACGAAGAAGTATGAATAATATTTCCTCTTTACTAAGAATAGTCTATTATTTTCCAATACCTCCTTGTTTTCATTCAGGAAACCAACAGATTCTAATGATTTTTCTCTTTCTCTTGCAGTCTCCTGCCAACGATGAGAGCAATCTCATTGCCAAGAGGCACGTGAGGGTGACGAGGGAAGTGGATGACTCCGACCAAGAGGGAGCTGAATCTGCGCCTGTTCCAGAAGATTTAGCGGACATAGAAGAAGACGATCAAGATCGTAACAAGAGATTCCTACCTTTCGGAGGCGACGGTCATGCCTCTGGAGGTTCAGGGAATTTCTTGTTCGATATAATTAGGGTAAGCAATGGGTCATAGGGGTCTGACAGAGCTTAGGTGCCTAGTCTACTTTGTTCCTATTCCCTACGAAGTTATAGTTAGTGAGCAATGAGTAGTTAGACTGAATTTCATAACTGATCATTAGTGTCTCTGTGATTGAAAAATACAATTGATAGTTAAAACTCTACATTCTTAGGTGTCTTTTCAAACTTTTTAACTAAGAATACTTTCATCACTTCAACGGCTTCTTTACCGAATTCACATGTCTGTTCCATACATTAAAATACTCAAAAACGTTTGTTTTTTGCGGGCTATGCTAGTATTTGATGGTAAAACAGAAGCATATTGAAAAAGTCCCAATTATGAAATTTTCATTCAACCAATTCAGAAAATGGCTTCACTTGATTGATTGAATAATATAGCTCCTACATATGTCTGATTTGTAATAGTTTAAAATTGGAGATGCGGTTTTTTGAAATATTTTTTTGAAAATCACACAAAATAATAGGTACTTTTTCTAGGTCAAAAATAAATATTCCCTTTCATAGTGCATGGATGAAGAATCAATGTGATTGAATCAATATTTTGTGAAATATAGCTTAACCGGTAGTTAATGCTTGAAAAAGCATCTCCATTGGTCCTACAGAAAGTGTAAACGTATGAACTGAATTCAACAATTTTTGCATTAAGCCACAGAACTCCCATAGTTTCAGTTCACACACAGGTATCGATATGTTCACCAGTTATTCAATACTTTCGTTCTTCATAAAATTCAAACTTTTTTGAACATTCCGCTACCAATTATTTATTATGTTTACTGGAAATTTCATCTGGAAGCATAAATTTCATGTAAGAGAAATATTATACAAAAGTGTATATCATGCTCATGAAAGGTATCTTTGAGAATTGAATTCATGTCTCAAAAAATTTGAGTTAATGACGGTACTTGAATTATACCCATCCGATTTCTGGATAAAACCTCCTGACATTATACTCATTGTACCGCCAGATGTAATAATACCTTTCTCTATTTTATTTTGAGTAGAGATGTAATCGAGTTCGGGCTACATAATTTTCCACGAACCAAACTTGGACCCGAGCCGTTTCAATCTTTTCATAGGATCTAGGACCCCTATTCTACCCAAAGAGGTAGATTTATATCCAAGTATAGGTGTCCTCAAATATCTAAGTTAGTACACTCAGAGGGTTTAGCTCCCTATTCAACTTCTATAGAGTTGGTTTTTGCCAAACTCTGATAGTATATATCGACACAGAAGGTTGCAGAGTGGTTGTCTATACCAAAATTCTCAAAAGAAACGAATAAACACAAACATTAGCAAAAAAATTAATACACCGTCTTATTTTTCGAAAGTTTTTGTTTTTTCTAAAAAATGACATATCTTGGAGTTACCGAGTTCACCAGCTTGGGTTTTCTTTTATATCTGACAACGTAACTTTATACTGTTGTAAATCGCAGGAGTACCCTACCACGAGAAGGTCGAGCCCACCTCCCATTCCTTTTTCTATAAAAATTTGAAAACCTTCGATGAAAGTGTCGTTTAATATTTGGCAAACATGCTCAGTACCAAGTTATCAATTATGGATGCACTACAAGAAAATACAGCTTTTTGTTTCCTAATGGTAATCTCCTAATTTGGAAAAAAACCCATATGAAGGTTTTTTTTTGTATCTAACCAAAATGCAAAATTTCAAACTTCGTGTTTAAAGTATCAAAAATCACGATGGTCTGGCTTCCTTCTTTTCCTCTTGATACCTCGGTATTCCTTGCCTAAAAATAAAGTGCTAGTGCTGGACATATCAAATGGCAGGTGTGAAGGAAATATTTTCAATATTCAAATGTAAATTAGGAAAACTCCACTTTATCGTTGAAATCAGTTGTTTTTAACTTTAAAAATTAATTGCTCACGGACTATAGCTTGAAACAAAAAGAGACCTGAAATATTTCAGAGGTACTTATATTACATAATATTTTTTCCAAAATCACATCATGTGATGACCTTGATCGTGTATGTTAAGTTCTATTACGATTTGTATTTCTTCATTTCATTTACGAAAATATATCAGGAATTGATGAGTTTTCAATAATAAATACTCTCAGAAATTCAATTTCCATGGATAATCATATTGCATACCCGATGGAAAGTAATACATGCATCTGAAGCAAAGTGATTGTTTGTGGAATATATCTATTCCAAAATCAAATTTCCTGATTTTCCGCATGGATTCAACTCTTTGTTCGTTAACATCAAATTCGTAACTAAACAAATCTCATAATGAACAATGAGTTTCAATCAAACTTTTAGGTCTCTTGTATCCCCTGTAGATAATTCCCAACTTTTGTAAACCTTCCCAACCTTTTTACCTACTTAGATAAATTTCTATTCGCTGTTTACAATCCACTATTTGAAGTGACTGTATTGTGCAATTTTTTATCATCGCTAATTGCGTTATGTATGTCAATGGACTATGTAAATATGTGAAATTCACATTAAATCCAAGTTTTTTATTGAATCAGTTTGAATTGTACTTTCATTTTGTTATCCTAAAGGACGTGTACTGTAATATCTTTTATTATTGCATAGCGTTCAATTATGTTCAGTGTAAGTACTGCAATAAATATGTAACCACTGATTTATAGTGATTGTTATTATTTGTCGTTATCACAAGTTGAAAGAGTGAATAAAAACTGTTTCATCATGAAACAAATCAATAGAGATATTGATTGTCATCATATTCCATTATGATTATTCAATTATTCGCGTTGAATGTATGCTGCTATTCTTTGAAAAAAGTAACCAACTCGTGAATATTTCGAAATATGAGGTAATCAATTGGAGAGTTCTACTTAAATTGTTTCGATAGCCAATAAACCTATGAAATCAGTGAAATGTTCATTTGAGAAAATATGCCATGAGTAAATCAAAATTACAAAAACATGTTCCTAGACAATATTTCATTTGATATTAGAAATTTTTATATTTTCAATCATCTATATCATATTTGCGACTGCATATCAAATAAAAAAATTAAACATATTTTCCCAACAATATGGTAAAATTACCTGATAGGTTACTATAGTCCATGCCCTAATTGACCAGATTCTAGATATTATCGTTTCGAATAACTTCTGGCAGAATTATCCCCTACTTATGTCTTATTCGTACCTTCAATTCCTCCATATTGTCCGGCTCCATCTTATAAACTCTATTCTTTTAGTAACTAGTTACCACCTCAGGAATTAGATAGCGGTAATATCTTGCTGAAGCCAGACACTTCCTCTTTATTTTCAAGAAACAATAAATACTTTTTTATTCAAGAACGAAATTATGTCGGTTGAAATCGATTCATCGGAGAACAAAATGATGCCTGTGTTGGTTTAACGAAATTATCTTCAGTGAATTCCCAGAGAGTACTCAATTATCAATTATTCATCGAGAGTAACTATTGAAACTCGTCAACGGTGTAGCAGTTTCTTTCAATGAGTTACTTTTCAATTGTCTTTTGAATATGCAGATATTCATTGGGTCCTTAATAGAAACATCTACCTTGTTATATAGTTTGGGTCAGAGGTATAGGTAACTCTTCTGATAGAGTGAGGTACGGTGAGGATTCGCTATCAGCAACCATCTAGCTCTAGTTGCGTATGGGAGATCTTGTTGTAGAACAGCAACTGTGAGTATTTCCAGCTCTTTGAATGAGCTTCTGCATGAGTGTCGCTATCCTAATTTAGCAGTCATTCTGACCGCGCTTTTGTAAATCGAATACTCTTTCAACAGAGGAGCTCATACCCCAATTCAAGATTCCATAGCGCAAGTGACAGCCAATAGTTGTATAATACAGATTTAGGAGAACCTCTCTTCCACAATGATTCGACATAAATCTCAGTGCATAACAATTCTTTCGTAGTTTATTACATAGTGAATCTATATGAGGACCCCAATTGAGCTTATAATCTAGAGTTAGCCCTAGCATTTTTTTTCTGGTTTGTATGTCACCTCTAGTTGGATTTCTTCATATATTTTAAGAGTTTCTGTGGTGTTCTGCAATGAGAATTTGACTAATGCTGTTTTGCTAATATTTAGTGCTAAGTGATTTTTATCAGCCCGTTCCATTATTTTCTCATATATGGATTCTGTTGTTTCTGCAAGTGCTAATGTATTACAATCAGTGACCAGAACATTTGTATCGTCTGCATATGCAACTATATGTACCTCTGAAAAGACTATGTAGGGATTGTATAAAGTCGTTCGCATAAATATGAAAAAGTAGTGGTCCGAGTATCGACCCCTGTGGAACTCCTTGCTTGCAGGCCAATGACTTATTGTGAACACCTTGAATTGTCACTGTTTGTGACCACAAATAGAGGCAAACGCAGTAATACCGCGTTATATATATTGAAGTTGAATACAATTACTTTCAGGAAAGGGTAGAATATTGATAATGTTGAATCAAAACTAAATTCAAAAGAGGGGTGAAGACGGAACATCAGAAATAGTTTGATGACAGAACTCTCGATGAAAAATGGTTAATTGATCAATTTTGAAGTGTTTCAGTGTATAAAAAAGTAATGATCAAGAAACAATTGATTACTAGCATTGGGTTTTATTGAAGCAATGCTATTTTCGTTTCATTTTTTCAAAATTCACAACATTAGCCACAATAACACGATCAATTGAATAGGCTGCTTTTCAAAAGCTTGAAACACGGTTCCAAACCAAAAGACTGTACAAAGCTCAGCAACTTTTGATGTTTCATCAAGCTCAGATCAGTCCTTTTTATTTACATATGTGTGGAGCTATGCCCCTTTGGATATCCTGAAGCTGCTGGATTCTATCCAGAATAGATCTATCCGCCTAATTGAAGACACGAACATCACTTGTAACCTTGATAGTCCGGATCATCGAGGAAAAGTTGGTTTATGTGTTTTGTTTTGAAAATAAGGAAAATAGACAAACCACATGGCTGACATTCCTTCGCGTCCGAATTGACACAACGAAATAATTTGAGATGTATCCTTATCACTCCTGCGCAACGACACATACAATTACCATTTTGCTGGAAACACCTGTCCCCAGCTGAGATTATCATCAATTAACGAAAACTAATGGCTCTTAATATATTAATATATTCACTGTAAGAGAACGAGCAGATATTCTCCAGAGAACAACATTTTATTGAAAAAGAATTAGTGAATATTATTTATCACTGTTATTAGCATTCAAACCCACGCCATAAATCGTCATTTCCGACAGGCAGACATGAAAATATTTTGTATCGTTTCGAGTATACTGACTGAAATATCACCCAAAATACTAAATTATTTATATCGCCACCTGCCACTGTTTATTCAAAAACTTGTGTGATCATAATAAGATATATAAATCATTCGCCTCACCGACAAAAAATACGATTAAAGCGATAAAAACATAGTGGGAGACGAAACCTGAAACACTCAGTATTTATTTTTCGATTGAGTTCGATCTGGTGTATGAAGATCTAGATTGATCTAGATATTCTTCAAGGTGCAATTTTGTAGCCTATTGTTGCATGATCAATTATCCATGAACCTTTCAGAAAAAAAAAACGAAAGTTTGTTTTGAAGAAGATCTCTTTGAAACAATCACTGTTATTCGAGGAACTGTTGAATTCATACGCATTTTCTTTTGTTTTTGTAATCAGAGCACGTCGGTTTTTGTCTTCTCCATCTCTCTTCTCCATCTTCAGGCATTGTAAAACACACAGTTTGTTTATACCTTAGAGTGTGAAGAAAGAAAAATTTCAAAAGTAAATGAAGGTTACTGATAAATAATTATCCAGATAATTCTACAATCTTCTAGTATTCATTATCAAATATCCCAGCTAGAACTTGTCTCTTCGGTCTCTGAATTGTTTCTTCGTTCATCTTTGTCAAGACTTGTGTAGGTTTCTCAGTGAGTCTATGCCAAAATAAATATTTCCACTAAGTTTAGAGACTTCCGACCCATTAGTATCTAAAATACTAGAGAAAGCCATAGAAGTACAACTCCTGGAGCACATTTCTGGGTTTCCGAAGGGATTCAGTTGCACTACAGCATTGCTGCATGTTGTAGATGACATTGGCAGAGCTTCAGATAGAGAAAATTGTACAGCTGTACTACTTCTAGCTTTCAGCAGAGCCTTTGACACTATAAACCACGATTTATTGATATCAATTTTACATTTCGTTGGTCTGTCAACTTCAGCTATCACTTTGCTTGCCAATTACCTCAATGGAAGAAATCAAAGAGTTGTGTTTGATGGAACTTTTTTATCTCCCCTATCTCTTCAGCGTGGAGTGTCACAAGGCTCTATAATTGGGCCAATCTTGTTTGCTCTTTACTCCTCCAATCTTATCAAAAATTTGAATCCCTGCAAGGTGCACTTCTATGCGGATGACACCCAAATTTGTTATAGTTGTAAATGATTCTTGCATGATATTTAATGAAGATTCGTTTACTCCTGAACTCTCAGAAATAGAAGACGAAACGAAAAATCTTGGAGTCAGCCTTAGCCACACTCTCAGATTCGAAAAGTACTTAAATAATTTGATACGACGTTCATATTCTTCTTTGAAATTGTTGTATGGAGTCTGGCAGTATCTTCCACTGAAATTGAAATTACTATTATGTGAAGCACTAGTTTTATCACATTTTAACTACGCTTATACTGTCTATGGACCACATTTGAGTCAGCAGTATAAACGATTCTCACAGAATCTCTCATAAGCTGAAAGATGCCTATTGGTTAAATATAAATAACAGAAGAATCTTGCATGCCGTCAACCTATTCCATAAAATTATTCTCACCAGAAAGCCTGCCTATCTTCATAGAAAAATTTCTTTTCGAACGGATGTTCACAACGTCAATATCAGATTCAGGGGAAGACTTACTCCACCTTCTTTTAAAACTGAATTTTTTCGCAAGTGTTTCAGTTGTCAAATATGCCATGTGATGAATGACCTTCTCCTCGAATTACATATAGCTGGGTTCCAAAAATACAAGTTTGATCTATCTAGCCATTTATTCAATATATGTCAGTGATATGATTTCAGAACTTCACATCGTTTTGCTCCTACTTCTGTAAACTTACTTGTCATAATGTGGACAAATTTATATATTTTTTCGTTGTTTTTGTATTATTTAGAAAATTCAATAGAGAGGTAATTTTTAGGGTTAAGTGGAAGAACAGTTCAGTTGTTGAATTTATCCAGGAAATGAACTGAACTTCGCTCTTTATTTTCAGAAATTTTTTTTGGTGTATTTCCTCAATCTTGTTTTTTTATATATTTTTTGAAAATAATAAAGATGATTATTATTATTATTATTATTATCATTGTATAACCTGAAAATAAATTGTATTTATTATAATTCACGTCTATTTCTGAAACTATACGTGAAAAAACTGGTATTTGTTGAGTTTCATACTTAGGTATTGAGAAACTATTAGTCTAATCAACAAGATCAAAAATATGGAAAATAGAGATAAAGGTCCCAAAAATATGAGCGATATCTCATTGGATTCGGAATCATCTCTAGAAAAATGTTTTTGAAGGATTTTGATGCAGGTAAAAAATTGCAACTGTGATTAACAAATTAAGATTAAAAAAAATGGTATTTAGTTTTTCGTTAATAACTCAAAAAAATATTAATATTTGAGCAATTTTGGAAAAAACTCATTAAAGAGGAGGAAATTTCCGATAAAAAAGTCCCGAAAATTTTGAAAAAATGTAGTATCTTCTTGACACTTGAATGAATCGAGTCCCATAGTTTTATCACCATTTTTCAAAAAGTTATTCAATTGTTAACTAACACATTTTTTACCAATCTCCGTTGGCATAAATGATGGGAAAAAAGGTATAAATAATTTGCCTATGAACTTTAAACTTCGTGGACTTGATAAACAAGCGGTATGGTTTGTGAGGTCCGATATAAAGAATTTTCGATTAGAAATCATGAACAGTTATAATTATGATTGAGATTTAATATTATTATGTGATTTCATTCAAAATTTCTATCTAGGGAATCTATTTGAACAGAATACGTTTTCACGTGAAATTATTTTTTTTATAAATATATAATATCCCTCCGATTATCAACTAAACCAACCGCTATTGTTTTATGGTTCGACTTACTTCCCGTAAACAAACAAAGTTATTCTGCCTTCAATGTAAGGATGGAAAAGGTATCTCTATTGTCTTATATTACTCTGAGCTCACACCTATTTGAACTAGACCAAATAAACCAAGCTTCTCAACGAAACCTGATTCGGTCCACAGCTTGGTAGGCACAAAGTGTATTCTCTGCTGTTTCATGCTCCAAACAGAGGCGACACACTCTATCTTTCGACAGCTCGGGTCTCTGCATATGAGGATTCAGTGACCTGTAAGGAGGCCTGTTACACATCCTAGTTCATCCCTACTGTAGTCCAACAACTGTTTGGTTTCAAGTTTCGAAAGGTGAATGAATGCCTTGGAGTGAGCAATCCTGGAAGATTTTGTCAGAAGTCTTCAAATCTTCTTGCTATCCAGGTGTTCAATCTTCGTTTGGCGAAACCTAAACCGATGCCAGTGATAGATTTTGGTTCGATGAAGCTACTTGCAACACACTTCATCACTAGGAAGTCTTTCAGGCTAGTGTGGCCAGGAATCCAGACCAGAGACAATTTGTTAAGTCTTCCTAATGAGAAGAGTCATTTTTGTCAATTTGCTACCAACTTAGACATTGCTCGGTAGGAGCCAAGAGCTTCCAACGCCGCTTGACTGTCCGATAAAATTGTCATTGACTTGTGTGTGAGGTTGGATTCTACCAATCTCTCCGCACACAATTCAGTGGCAAATATTTCCGCTTGAAATACAGACGCATAGGTCTCTAGGTGAAGAGGGCCGACACTAAGTGGGAAACATCTATATACCACTCATACGGTCCCTGTATTATGAAGAAAAGTTTCGAGAAGGAAATAGGTATCATCAGAAAAGATCTACAGCGGAATGATTACTCCACAGTGATGACCGTGAAACAGTCTTTGGCCAGAAGACAGGAAGAGCCTTGAATGGAAGAGAAGCCGTCACAACCAGTGTTTGTACTTCCCTACGTCAGATGATTGTCGGAGAGGATAAAAAGAATTGGATCCATTACAGTATTAGAACCTGCTTCAGATACGGAAACACTATCCTTGGCAGTCTCACGCAAACCAGACCACCAAACGCGGACTGCGATTCCAAGAATGTCACTTAGCGGACACCAAGTGAGTGCGGCAAATATTAGATCGGTGAAACAAAGAGACCACTGAAAGTCCGCATTGCCGAGCACAAAAAAACACACAGTGAGGAGAAACTGGCAAATTTAGAATAGTAGAGCATGTTTGGACACATTAACGTAACATGAAATTGTCCCAAGCTGACATTATCCACAGAAAGGAATACTGGTTTGATAGGGAGTTCGAAGGTGCTGCATACATGTTATTCAACGACGCATTCACCCAAGCTAGCGTATAAAAACGCAACATATGTAAAGTTATAATCAAGGAAAAAGGGAAGAGGGGATAGGTGAAAGCACTTGAATGACCTATAAATAGTCATCTTTCAAAGAAATACTCCAGATATCACCTGAAGACGATTGTGAATACTAACAAAGAAAAACACTGGTTTAAGAGGGATTTCAAAGATGCTACATAAATGAATATTGTCCAACGTCGCATTCAGCCAAGCTATCCTAGAAAAACGAAACATTAGGAAACCTATAATGAAACGGAAAACGGTCAACTCCCTTCAAACGGTCAACTTTTACTTAACCGGTGAGGCGGAAAAAAGAAAGGGGGGATAGGTGAAAGCACTCGAATGATCTATAGATAGTAATCTTTCGAAGGAGTAGTTTAGTCATCACCTGAAGACGATTGTGGATACTAACAATCGAAACGTCGTAAAGTAACTTGGTTTGAAATGTTTCTCAATTCTTTCTATTAATTTCTGCTTATTTTAATTTTTTTTCCTTTTTATTTTTTATTTCTTTTCACTCTGTGGTCATTTTCATTTTGTCTTCATTCAAATTTCATATGTTCTTTCATAGACTTTGAATCATAGTGGAATTATATTGTACAATGGAAGTCCGAACTAATGAAATTCATAGGTGTTTTTGTTTCACTTTCCGATTCCCATCCGCAATTGAATCAACAGTGCTTCATTACATAATAAAGTTTCTAAAATGATCCTAGATTCAGCAGGGGGTGCAATAATCCTGAAATAATTCTGTCACCTTCTTGCAATCAGGTTTAGTTATTTTTTTTTCAAACGAAGTATGTGATAGTTATTGTGAAATTGCAGTGTTGGGGAGTATAAAAAACGTATTCACAAATGAACAGGAGTTGGAGTTTGTACAACATATTAAAGATAATTAAGAGTTACCTTTTTGGAATTGCTTCATTTATTTCTTTGGAAGATTTCCACATTGTTTTGTATGAAGATGGAGAAGTAGATAGCCCAAACCTTTTTTTTAACACAAAGAAAATTTTTTTGAATGGTGGGTTCTCCAGTAGTCCTTCACGAAAACAATTAACAGTTTCCTATTGACTAATACGAATAAACTCTTACTAGATTTGTAGTCAAATTGAATAGCTACTTCTTGAATATCATTTGAAATTCAAGAGAAAGCTGCATGTTCTCGTTTTACAGGCATTTTCCCTTAATGAGATCATTTTATACCAGATTTTCCTACCTCATTCAGTCCACTGGACTTGAAATAGGATTCAGAAATGCATGGCGACAAGGGTATCAGAAAAGTATATTCGATTCTCAATAGTGACTTGGATTTGTATCTCATGAGTGACAATATCATTGTTTATGTCTATCCGACTCACCTGGATTGTTTTTTTGTAATCACGGCTAATTTTCTCCCTTTTTTCTTCAAATGCGAAATCATTTTGAAAAGTTGGTTTCTCGTCCACAGTGTCATTAAGTGCTTTCACTCTTAGCGTAATATAGTTGTTGATTCCAATAAAGTCGAAAGAACCTTTCAGCTGTCTTTTCTCTTCTTCTGTGAATTTGGGTAAACGAGATTCCGCGAATCCTTGCTCTCTACTATATCGATCAATTCTTTCAACCATCATTTCTGGATAATCTCCAGAAACGATTGGATCGCAAAACCACCGAAACTGAAAAATATCGATTACATTTTGAATGATTAGGCATCTCAAATGGAAGGACCAAAATCATGTCACAAGTACAAAGACAATCCATTCTTGCCATTGATGGGCATTGACTTTCCTGAAATCGAAAATATTTTTAAAGTGAATTGGAAATGAAGGAAAAATTACTGAAATCAACCAGAATTTGCGTTTGAATAAAATTCAGGTACAGATTTTTTACAACCCACCAGTAACACTAAGTATTATTAAATGTTGCTTATATACTTCATACAACAAAAATGTATGGATACTGACTGTCATAATGTTTTTTATATCGTTTCGGACAATACCTCTGATCCTTCCTGGATTCATTAAAAAAATACTTCAAATTGCACTGAATGATAATAATAATAATACTTATTTGCCATTAATTTGAAATACACAATAATCTTAGTTAACGACAAATAAATATATTTCCCACAGAAGGATAAACCTGTGTGGGGGCTAAATCATTTTAATATACAATAGATTATAATGAATGAAATATAAAAAATAAAGTTTCTTTCGGTTTGAACAAAAAAAGTACTAGAAAAATTGTATACAGATATTACATCAAAATCATATATATTCAT
>WOGJ01155234.1:1166-11242 GCA_015342185.1 Leptinotarsa juncta | reverse complement strand
ATGGATGAAGAACTTACGGTCAACCAAAAGAAATTCATCTAATTCAGGTATTTTTACCAACGATAGTTCAAAAAAAAGAATACTGCAATCAAGGTATGTATTATGAAAATACAACGAAACATTTCTAGTAAATTGAATCAAAGTTGATGTTTATTATTTGGTACGATATATACTATTAGGACTCTACTAACGGTTTCATCAAGACCTCACTCATTTTGATGATATTTGATTTTATATTATCGAACCTGATTTGGGATTTCACTTCTATGAAATATTACAATCATTTTGTTAATGATGAACATAACAACAGAAAGTCGAAGTAATATCTACATTCCGCTTACTTGTGTTGTAATTATAAATTAACAACTAATTAATTTTATTGCTTTCAATTTCTAGAGCGGCAAAAAGGCATTAAAATAGATGGAGCAGGACGAAAGAAGCTACTGAGCAAGGTTACGTAGGGCATCCCAGTGTGGCTAAACTCTTCATGAAGCATTCTGACATATCCATACCAGTAGAGTTCGCAAATAGGAACTTCAACCTACTTGTGAACTTGAAAACCAGTTCAGTGAAAAGTTATTCAGTAGTTTTTCCAGTGTGAGTGATTCAACTGCTCCAAATGATGAAATACAATCGACGGATTGTAAGTTTCCTCATATGTGAAATAACTAGGCCTCCGATTGGATGATAGTATAACTACCGAGACTTCAGAAGCACAAATCGATAGATCTTTGAAGCTGAAACAAACATCTAACCTAGGGAAATTTCGGAAATGGTCTTGAAGATTTTCACCTCCAACTGTTCTGTAATGCCAAATACCTTTATTTAACGGGATAATTCATAACATTAAAATGAACACTACAAAAATAACTTCACAAAGAACTCAAACCCGTTTCTTTCTTTTCATGAAAGAGGATGTATGTATCTCCACTAACAAGCGATTTTGGTGAAATTGGTGACAATTGTGAATCAGTGTATTGGTGCCACGTGCCAGTATATGGATATCTGCAGAATTCTCTATAATGTCCGCTGTAGGTAGACCCTCTGTGATTCGAAAGTGCATATAGATTATAGCGACAAGGAGTCACATTATCTGCTGCATAATTGTTCGTATCTAATCCATCTAGAGGAAATTTGATGCCAACATTTAACTTGCCTCTAAATCTTACTATCAGAGAAAATCTTTTGCAATGAATGACTAAAATACGGAGAAACTTATGGATCGATAGAGTCTTTGTGAATTTTCTTCTTTCCTTGTAACTTGAACATGTCGGTTTCTCATGTCCGTCCAAAATTTCCTCTCTTTTGAAGAAATCCAAGCACTGTGATGAACTCAATTTGGGTTATTACTTGAATTTTGTGTATATTTATACGACAATGTAAAGATACATTACTTATTATTGAAATCTCTTATTGATTTTTTTGTGTATGTACACACATCAAAGCTACCATAAGTCAGTTGCTATTTTAGTAGGATAAAATAATGATACTAGTTATTGTACACAAAACAGTTTCACTTTTGAACCACATTTCACATAATGAAACAATATTACGTGCTTCATAGATAGATTTTTATAAAGCTGTCAAAAGTATATGTCTAATGTATATTAAACAGTGAACAGACAAATTGACGCCGTTGCGCGTTAGGTAACGAAGTTTTTCACCTTCCCATGAGAAGTTATCACATGAAAAAGAAATACCATGCTTGAAATTTCCATACGGATTTTATTTAAAACTTTCGAGATTATGGCGAAACGAGAAAAGTCATAGAATAATGCGCCTTGCCAATTTAAGTTGAACACATCAATAGGAATCGGGATCCTTGCGCCATGATTCAGGGCATTTTATTTGAGTGTGGATGCGAATAAATCTATAGTTGGTGTTCCCAATGCTCTACAAGAAATTTCAAAATATTCATCATTCAAGTCATACTCAGTTTCGAAAGCCAACATCAATTATGTGATACCACATAATTCCGGGTCGAAAAACATAATAATTTTACCTAAGTAGGTACTAGATAGGTAGCAATATTATAACGACTTTTCCAGTATGTATATCAAGACTATCAATTATTGATTCATTCTGTTAATGAACTTTTGTGTCTTCACACCTCATAGTTATCTATTGGATATATAGTTATCAGAGTTAAAATGGAGTTCATGAAGAACTTAGGGTCGACTTAAAGAAAATCATTTAGTTCAGGTATTTTTACCAATGATAGTTCACAAAAGAATACTTCGATCCAGGTATGTATTATGAAAATGTAACGAAACATCTCTAGTGCTTTGAATCAAAACTGATGTTTATTATTTGTTACGATATATACTATTAGGACTCTACTAACGTTTTCATTTAGACTTCTCTAATTTTGATATTTGTTTTTTCATCATTGAACCCAATTTGGGATTTCACTTCAATGAAATGTTATTTTGTTAATGATGAACATAACAATAAGAAAGTCGAAGTAGTATCTACATTCCGCTTACTTGTGTTGTAGGTATAAATTAGCAACTAATTAATTTTAATGCTTTTAATTTCTAGAGCGGCAAAAAAGGCACCAAAAATAGACGAAACAGGACGAAAGAAGCTACTGAGCAAGGATACGTAGTGCACCTCAGTGTGGCTGAACTCTTCATGAAGCATTCTGACATATCCCTACCAGTAGATTTCGCAAATAGGAACATCAACTTACCGGTGAATTTGGAAACTAGTTCAGTGAAAAGTTATTCAGGAAAGTTGGATTTCGAAAACGAAGAGTTTATCAGTAGTTCGTTCGGTGATGAACTCCTAAAAGATAAGATAACAAAAGAAGATGTCGAGGAAGGTTACGGGGTACATCCCAGTGTGGCTGAAATCTTCCTGAGGCATCCTGACATATCCATACCAGTACAGTTCGCAAATAGGAACATCAACCTACTGGTGAATTTGAAAACCAATTCAGTGAAAAGTTATTCAGGAAAATTGGATTTCGCAAACGAAGAGTTTATCAGTAGTTCGTTCGGTGATGAACTCCTAAAAAATAAGATAACGAAAGAAGATGTTGAGGAAGTTTACGGGGTACATTCCAGTGTGGCTGAACTCTTCATGAAGCATTCTGACATATCCATACCAGTACAGTTCGCAAACAGGAACATCAACCTACGTGTGAATTTGCAAACTTGTTCAGTGAAAAGTAAATCTGGCGAACACACAGGTAGTAGAAACTCTCGAAAGAGAAAAATCAGTGACAGTGACCAGCTCAGTAAAATCCCCAAAATCTTCAAGATAGACAATATGTCAGCATCATCAAACCCAGATGAAATGAAGGCTTCCTCAGGATTTGGCAGAATTCGTGTCAGAGATATAATCGAACTCATATAAATTGCATCTATTCAGTGCTTTTCGATGTTAGGATCATTATTCAGAGAGAAGCTAATGTTAGGCTTTCCACTTCTTCTAAAATACATGAAGTGGAAAATTTCTGCTTCCATTTCATTCGTTATACTCTCACATCTATTATTATTAGTGCATTATCAACAAGTGGCCTCACTAATGTTGATCCATGAGAGACGGATTTCAACACATTCTTCTGGAAGAAACAAGAAACTCTATTTTTGTAATAATCTTTCACGGATAAATTTTTAATAATAATGTTTTTTCGAATGATATGTATGTCTAAATTCCCAACACTTCTCATTCTTTTGAATAAATAACCAAAAATGGGACTAATCGTTTCATGAAAATATCTCATTGATAAATATGTGATATTCAAATATAATACACATATACGTTTTTTTTGGGTTGTGGAAACCTTTATAAGAAATCTACAAGAAATCATTTGCTATCATGAATTCCGTAATGATTTAGTGTTACTCGCAGAAATTTCCGAACAAGTATTAATAGCGAAACTACAAGCGTTATCAGGCCAGGCAAGCAATTCGCAGTCTGTTCAGTTTCAGTTGGTTAATATATTTACGAGACTCCCAGGTAATTATAAATGAGTATGTACCTGAGGTATATACAAGTTGAGTAGATTTAGAAATAATATATGATCTAGGTAATTATGATTAGGTAATTCTAACTAGTGATTATGTGAGGTGAATAAATGTTACAGTAAAGAAGCAGTTTCAGTAAGATAATCACTACGGAAAAGCTACTGTGAGAGCGAAACATGTGATATTTGTGAATATCAAATCGTTTCCAGTGTAGTTTTGTGAAATTACTTTAAATCTTCATCAAGTTACGACCAAGCTAATCATAAAATTGACTTCATTTCACTGCTACACTGATAATACAACACGAAACTTTAAACCACATTTGAAATATCGCCTTATTATAACACTTTGCACTGCACTGTCAACTAGACTTCTCAATCTGCGTATTGGTGGTGTTTATATATTGTAGTGAAAGTCGATAGGGAAGTCCCTGGAAGTTTCTGGAAGCGACGCCATATCTAGAGCAATCGCGAAGCTCAAGTGGGATTGAACGCAATCTTGGGCAAGTCACAATCGATGAACGAACATTAGCTGTGGTCAACATTATTTTTTTCATAGGATAACTTCCCAGAAGTTATTCGCCCCAAACAACATTTCAAGAAGGAACATATAAGGACTCAGTCGCTCTATGTGGATAACTTTAGACTTGCTTGAATTGGTTACAATTGGATTCCGTACACCAGAACGTGTACTTCTGAATGCCTTTGAAGTCATACATGATGAACATTTCCCATCAACAAATTATTTCAATCATCGGGAAAGTATTGACCGAAACCATTTAGCAGCGTGTTTGAACAAATATTGTTAAAATTCGTTGGAAAAAAGAAGGAATAATATATGAATTAAACAATGATACTGAGAATTTAGAGTTTTTCAATTTCTAATGAAAAGATACAAACACCAAAAATTTGCGAAAGAAGATACTGAGAAAGGTTATATGAACCACTCCGGTGAGATGAAAATTTCTGAGAAACAATCTTCAACAGCAGATTTTGTAAATAGCAACATGCAATAACAGCCCGAAAAAAATCAATGTTGGTCGCCCATGCACCTCTGTCTGAGAGATTACGTGCATATACTCTGTCCAAACAAGCACTCCGTTGCTTGATTGCGTAGCAACAAAAGACGCTAGACGAATTTTGTTAACGGTCGATGCCAAAGCTTTACTTTACAACTGACTGCCTTGACGAGCCTCGTTTATCCTTGATACTCGAGGATTGCATGGTGTCTGGGCTCTGATTTTAAGCTAGATACGTATATTCAAAAGCTGGAAGATCTTAGCAAACCACTTGCTTTCGCATCACCTTGTTCGTTTTCAGTGAGGTGAGTCGGTAGAAAATCAGTAAAATTTCTTGGATTAAAATTTTTCAGTCTTCATGAAACTTTATGTAGGATCTACATTCACTTTACTGTCGATCGGAGGATATAATTATAAGATCTCTGAGAGACAAAACAATATTAATTACTTTCAAGGAGATTTGTAGAGCAGGTCGATTATCTACACTTTTTTACCGGTATTACTAAAAAATGCAAAATCTACTATATGAAAATGGATCTTTGTTGGTTGGTTGATAAGTGATAAACTTCTACATCGCTCAACCGATCAAGATTAAACTTGGCATGTAGAAGTAATTTTTCATAGAGAAGGTTTTTAGGCTATACATTTTTCTGTTAGTCGCCACTAGATGGCGATGTAAAACAATTTTTTTAAAGCACTGCGCACGCCTAGTTCGTTGATTCTGATTCTGTCAAAACGTTGGAACAGCAGCGATACAACAATATAGTACTAGTATTTCTATATAATTCTCATCTTACATTCTCATCTGAATTCAATAGGAAAACAGACGTTAGGAATTGAAGGGCTCAATCGGATTATTACAAAAATGGATTAATCTGCATCCGAGTACTTCAATAATAGGATAATTATTCGTTAGCATGAAACATCAACAGTCACTACGGATATAAACATCCTCCATAATTCGGCGAAGTTATGATGAACAGGTGGATTATTTATTTTTCATTGCAAGATAGCATTGAAATAAATATATCACGCCTGTTACATCCACCCCATCAGAACGAATATTTTTCAAGACAAGACAAATTTGAGAAGAAATTAATTTTCTTTTCACCAAAATTTAAATAATTATTTCAAAAACATATCTATTCATCATGAAATAAATTTTGATAAATGCGAGTTGATTACTCTTTCAACTCCGAATAATGTTTCCAACCAGCTCCTGGTATAAGAATTTTTTAAAAGTCCAAATGGAGTCTTCTGGGTGCTCCTCATTCTGAAGATTTTCTTTCGGAACATCTTCGAGAAAAACTGGAATCACTCAAATTGCTGACCACCAGGAACACGTTGCATTTACCCTTTTGAGAAATTGTTTGACGAGTCCAAAACTCATGTTCGCCCTCAGATATTTCCCTACTTGGTCGAGTCAGTTAGGGCTTGACGAATTTGATAATATACACCTTAACACGATGGAATATGTTACAAACCATTATTTCAATAATGATTCATGGCTCGAAGCAACGGCTCCTGTCTAGATTATTTCAACTTAATAATAACACTGATGATCTTCAAACATAACTCAACCTCTGACGGAAGCACCAAAATCTTACGAAAGTTCAGAATAGATGAATACTTCAATCTAGCAGACCCCTATTAAAATCTTAATGCAGTCATTGTTTACTATGGTTCTAGTGTTGTTGTTGTTGTATTCATTCATCTTTCAGGTCATCATGATATTAAACATGTCATTAATAAAAATAACAATGAATAACTATATAAATATAAATAAATGAACATATACCTATCAAATGAAACAGGCACAATACAAAACACTACAAACGACATACTGATGCAAATTTTAAAATCATAGACAAAATATCATGAAACAACATAATATAATTGTATACAATTGAAAGGTTTAACATGAAAATAGGAAGGAAAAGCAGTGAGAACAAGTTATATCAAGATATCCCTTTGCAGGCTATAATAACCCCCGTTCGTCAATAATTCTTTGATATGGTTCTTGAAACTTACTAAGTGTAGGTCCTTGACATCCTATGGCAATGAATTATAAAGTATAATGCCGTTATACCTAAGAGATTCCTTGAATGTTGAAGTTTTATGTTTTGGGATGGCCAAGTTCCTAGTTCATGTTGCATAATTATGAGTGAATGACTTGTGATTGAAATGAACCATGTTGTATCTTATATAAAGCAGAGCTTTATAAATATTGATGCCGGGTATACTTATTATTTTATATTTTGAAAATAAAGCTCTACAGCTATATCTCGGTGTAATGTCAAATATAATTCTCATGATTTTTTTTTTGTAGAAGTAGAAGCGCCAGTAGAGGTACCCCACATTTGTATATTTTGAGCCATGTGAGAATAGGCCAAAGAATAATAGACCACCTTGATACCATCTAAGTCAAGCAACTCTTCTAGCTGGCGTATTGCAAATATTGTCTGGTTCAATTTTTTACACACATGACCAATGTGAGGCTCCCAAGGCAAGGTTTTATCTAAGTGCATACCTAAGAGTTTTGCTATATCAGCTAGTTGGGCGTTTTTAAGATTCAATGTGTTTCTCAAGGAGAAACCCAAGTGAATTATCTTATTTGCATTCAGTTTTAGTTGGTTTCTGTCACACAAAGAAATCATAGCGTCCATGACTAAATTTATATTGAATCTTAACTCATCTATTGTGTTACCAGACACTGATATGGTAGTGTCACCAGCGAACATTACGTTGTAACCATGTTTGATATATTTCGGGAGATCATTTATATAGATTGAAAACAGCAGCGGTCCTAATATTGAACGCTGTGGTACACCAAGAATAATATCTTGAATATGTGATGCAGTGCTATTCAGAGTCACAACCATTTTTCTGTCAGATAAGAATGACTCAACCCTTTCAAGTAAGAATCCTCCGATACGATTGTTATACAATTTTCTGATCATAATTTCATTTCTCACTGAATCAAATGCTTTCGCCAGATCGAATGAGATTAAGACTACATACTTTTCCTTATCAATGTTATTGTAAATGAAATCAAATTTACTAGCAATAGCAGCTATTGGTAGTAAACAGCTACTTTTTCAACCGATCTAGCTTTTCTAAAGCCATGTTGTTGATCAGATAAGATTTTGTATTCTTCAAGAAATGAAACAATTCTATTTGCAACTTTTTTTCTAGTAGTTTTGATGGTACACTCAATAATGAAATTTGGCGATTGTTGTCAATATCTACTTGGAAACCTTTTTTATGTATTGGTATAACCTTTGCAGTTTTCCAGACTTCGGGAAAAACTCCCTCTAACATTGATTTATTTATGAGCTTCATTAGAATGCTCGATATTGTTGGGATAACAAATTTCAGAGCTTTCACTGGCATATCATCAAATCCCTCGATGATTTATTTTTCAAATTATTCATCGTCCTTAGTATCTCAGTTGAGTTCGGTCATTATTACGACTTGGTCAAAGACGAAATCAAGATCAATGAAGTCGCCCCGGAACGCCAATTCACTTTTATTGTTGTTTTATAATTCAATGATTTGTATTTTGTTATTATATAAGTTTTTCATCAAATTGTTGAATTACTAAATGATATTGATTTTTGGTTTATATTTTAGAGGTACAATAGCTCCAGTATTCTAACAAATGATTTGAATATAGATACATTGTCTTTCACGCTAGAGATATAAAAATCAGTGGCATTCCTATTTGTGCAAAACCTCTTTTTATGAACGATTTCCTGATAAACAGTGAAGATCCATAAAAAAATGTTTCACTAGAGGGTGCCTGTTCCTAAAAGGAGATCAGGATCCAATAATAGTGGCTCGGAAAGCCCGACAGAAGTAATAACTTAAACTAATCATAAAGTTGAACTTTATGATATTTTTTAGGACAAAACACACAATAACCACCGCAAAATCTTTGAGGCGCTCTTAGAGTGGTATCTGTGTGAAAGTAATGATTCAAATTGGATTTCAATCGCTGAAGATCAAATTCATTTGAAAAAACGTTCTCAGTAATTTTATTCCACATAAGTAATCTTCGATGTTCCAGACTATTAATATTGCAACGGAAGTTCGCGTTTCCAATCTAGCAGATGCCCCTTTTCTGGATGGATTCCAGCAGCTGCAGAATATATGTGGAAGCAGAGCTCCATACACGAGAACAATACCCCGAAGAAGATCTAATCTGAGCTTCATAAAGCATAAAAATTCGCTGAGGTGTTAACAAGTTTCTGGTTCTGAACCATGTTCCGAAGTTTGAGAAGAAGCTTCTGCAATTCCAGTAAATCAATTGTTCCGAAACATATTGGTGTCCATTTTAACCCCCAAAAACTTATCGAATTTGAAATCGGAATTGTCTTACCTGACATTATCATATCCGGTTCGGATACATTTATCTTTCTGGAGAAAATTTATGCCTGGGTTTTTGTGGCATTGAATTGAACCTGATTACTTTCACCCCTATTAGAAATTACTTCTAGATCTTCACTGAGATATTCAACTTCCTGCTACCGGTGAAGATGTGCACCCGCAGCCGATGTCCTGGAATCCAAATGTAATGAAGAGACAAGTATGCCGTCGTCAGCAAAGCAATATATTGGATTCTTGGTTTTCTCTAATGAGTCGTTGATATACAATAAGAAGTGGGTTGGAGACAATATGGATCTCTGTGGAATCCCAACGTTGATGGTAAAATTATTCGAGAGATATTCATTGACAACCACTCGCAGAAAATGTTCTTTCAGGAAACTGAAGAGCCGTACACAAAAATTATCCAACAAGCTATAGCATCAACTGAGGATACACTACAAAAACACACTTTTGTCTATTTTCCACGCTATTTCTTTATTGTGACTAGTTTCAGCTATTACACCATTTTCAAAACTAACTGATTACATTTGAATCTGAGTAATTCATAACTAAGTTGCCTATCCTATTAAAAATAAATTTGTATAATTGTTGTAATAGCAAAAGAAATCTTTTGATATAATGTAGGTTTTGGGAACTGGATTATAGATTCAGGAGAGGACTATTTATTCAGACTACTATTATTAGATCAAGTTGTT
>WOGJ01154886.1:0-10722 GCA_015342185.1 Leptinotarsa juncta | reverse complement strand
ACTTTTTGGAATCTCAGATGACATGCTGCAAAGGTTGTGCTAAATCTGCTGCCTTGAAGCAACTTTTCAGTGCTGGCCTCCTAAGCCTTTCTTGACGATCGTTTTGAATCCGGAGTGGAGTAATGGATCCATGTTTCATCCATTGTCACATATCGACGCGAAAATTACGAACTGTTATGTTTAAACATGGCCAAACATTGCTCATAATCATAAAAACGTTTTTGTTTTTGGTCGAAAGTTCTAGGTTTAGTACTTACTGAAAAAGCAGTAAATTGAAAAAGACCAGCGGCATTCATGTGTTAGGCATTAGACTTTTCAGCCCATTCACTGAATCAGTTATATCTGTTTCTCTATGTTTTCTCCGTTAACCAACTGTCGCACCCCTATGAACGACAACCCTCAGAAGTCTAAACTTGTACGAGCTAAGGAATAACGAGGTCTTAGCTTTTAACGTGTGATTCCTAACACGGTTTAGACGATAGCGAGTGAAAATCAATCATTCAGATAAGGGCTCGAACCAACGACCAACATGACAGTCAATTCGAGTGAGTGAACAAGGCACCCACATCGAATCGACCGGCTACCGACCGTTAATTTGGCACATTAAATGTCACGAATATTTTGATGTGAATCTACATAAGACTATTTTTTCTATTGAAAAAGGAAACTTGATTATAGTTATCAAAACAAAAACAACATATTCTTATATACTATAGTACAATTTCGTAATATTAGGCACTAAAGTTCTCAGAAATATTATTGCACTTTAACGAATATATTGTCAGGTTATGATTATACATATTTTATCATCATTTTTTCACATCTGTTTAATATAACTTCCGTACGCCACTGCGAAAGACAGACTAAAGCAAAAACGTCAGTCATTTATGAGAATTCAGAGCCTTATAATTTGGAATAACATTATATACACCATTTATACTATTACACCATGTTTTTGAAATAAAGATAATGTGTCTGGTGGACTTTGGTGTACCATAAGTTCGATTTTATTGTAATTTGTTTGTAATCGGCTGGAACTTCACAGTTATATTTTTTAAAACAAAATCACGTTTCTATACCGCTCTCTTACTTTCATTCCTTATTTGCTTGCTTTAGAATGACGACATATTCGTTCAGAAAGATTTTCTTTCTTGGATTGAATATTATAACATTTTTTTTTGTTTCAATAAGTACCTAACTAAACAAGTGTTGATCTACTACCTACCTCTTTTCCAGGTGCCTCTATAGCAAATTCCTCACCATTGGGATCTCGGAAAATATAAGAGATACGAAGATGGTTAAATAGGGGCAAAGTTGTATATTTACCTCACTGAAAATATGCCGTTGGGAAAGTTCTGAAATTCCAAGTATATCTGCAGGTATACTCGGAATTTTCGGAAAATGGTTTGTATGCTGTTCTGGCTTTATTTTTAGACAGATTCGAAAATAAATTGCACTTCCACATTGCCACTTTTTCTCTGCTATATAGTGATGTTTTCAGATTTGTTATACGGCGTTTGATAGTCTCTATAATACAGTTTTCAATTATTTTGACACTTCATTTCCAAAAAAGTTAGTCAAGATCAAAAAATCTATGGACCCCAGGTGGATAACTACTGAGTTGAGAGAAATTAGTAGAAGTTTTACTGAGTTATCTGAGATGAAAAAGGTATATAAAAACGGTTTGTATCATAGGTAATATCAAGAACTTGAAACAATATATATCAGTTTAAAAAACGCTAAAAACACGTTAAATGCTAAAAAAATTGCAATGATGATAGAATATCTCCTGCTGACAATAAGGTGAAAGAATCCTGGAAAATCATCAAGGAAGCTCAGAATGGTTATACTGGCAATGCCATACCTTGCTATATATGCAACCATTTCAGTCACTATTTCTCAACTGTCAGTAGTAGCATATCCAAACCTAACATTGAAAATTTCAATTATATGTCATCTTCTCATCAAAGTATTTATTTATGTCCAGCAACTAAAATGGAAATTGAACATGTTATTAAAAAAGTTATCAAAAAAGTTTGTAAGAAAAAATCGTCCGGTATTGATGAAATTTCTGGTCATGTTATGAAAAAGGTTGCCAATGCGATTTCTGAGCCTTTGCCTCATATAGTTAACTCCACATTAATTGAGGGGAGGTTTCCTGATATTTACTTTATAAAACTGGCAACACTGTACTACAGTATGAGTTTCTCATAATACTAAATACAGAAAATGTCAAAGGTTTTGCCAATATACAAAAACAAGGGCTCTCGATCTAACTGTGCATCTTACAGGCCTATATCGCTACAGTTTTCTAAGATTATTGAATACTGTTTCTTTCAAAGATTATATGATTACTTTGAATCATTCAGTTTATTTTCTTCTAGTCAGAATGCTCATAGAAAAAATAAATCTACAATTGGTGCAATTGATCAACTCATTGTTGACCTCGTTGATCATGGCATATTGTTACATAAATTACAGTTTTATAGTATATGTGGCTCTGCATTGAATTGGGTTGGATCTTACCTGACTGATCGTAGTCAGCGGGTCTGTGTGAATGGAGTGGATTCTGAAAGAAAATGTATATCAAGAGGGGTACCTCAAGGCTCTATTTTGGGACCCCTTCAATTTTTTGTTTTCATAAATGATCTTCCGAAATTTTCTTTAAAAGCTTCCATTTCTGTTATTTTTGTGGATATCTTAGTATCTGCGGGAACTATGTCCGAAGTAATTGTTAAAGCTAATGAAGTAACTAATCAAATTTCTGAGTGGTGTTCTATGAATGGACTGTTACTAAATTCTGCTGAATCTTGAAAGCTCAACTTTGTTTCTGAAAATACAACAATTAATAAAAGCTATTTGGTTAGATTAAATAATGAAACTTCACATCAAGTTATTTCTACTAAATTCTTAGGTATTGATATTGATAATGAACTTACCTGGAAGTTCCATGTTGATAGTGTCAAACTGAAGCTCAGTAAACATATATATTTACTTCGTCACAACAGTCTTTCCGACTTTAATCTCGACTTTAAATTCAAAATTTCGACTTTTATCTCGAAATTTCGAATTTAATATTGAAATTTCGACTTTAATCTCGAAATTCCGACTCCAATCTTGATATTTCGACTTTAATCTCACAATTTCGACTTTAATCTCAAAATTTCAACTTTAATCTCGATAATTCGATTTCAATCTCAAAATTTCGACTTTTATCTCGAAACTGGATTGACGTCAATTATGATAGCCATATTGGCAAAATTTAGTTATTAGGATTTAAGTGCCCAACATATGTTAATTCTCTCAACATATTCAGAAAAACAATCAAAAATACATACTGAACTCTGAATGCCAGAATTGCTTGAAACATACTTAAGGAGGATTTCAGTTGTGTACAATTTACGAGCCGCTCATGCGAACAATTTTCCAAGTACATTTATACCTGAAACCATATAACATCGTTTGTTTTCAATGAAAGGAAATCTTTATTCAATGAAACTAGTGACCCGACCCGGCTTCTTACGAGAATCAGAACATATGCCTGTGCCTACATTGTTTCTTGTCATATAGTGTAGCATCTGCCCAATCATAAAAAAAGTTCCCGTTTTCACCTGAATAAAGTGCTTTTAACGATTTTAGAGCCCTCTAGAAATTTATAGAACAATCCCGAACTTTCGAGAGTAATCAAAACCATTTCACAATTTTTCAGAATACCCAGTAACAGTCAAAGAAATTCGGAAATATCCCAGATCATTGTGTAACGATCAAATGAGGCGATTATATGGTGCGGCAGCTTCTACCCAAGAAGATGGGTTCTATTTTTATTGAAAAACGTACTTTTGAATATGTAAGGGATAGAAACGAAATGTCAGGTTTGGAAACCTGCAGACCACGGCCAAGAAACTCGTTTTGACCTCATACTTGAGCAAAGGCAACCACATATGATCGACCTGGTGTTGATGAGTGGATTACTTCACCGATCCTGAAAAGAATTATTGGGAGAACACAAACGTCTGTCAATGAACACCGAAATCGTGACTGCGAGGACCTCAACATTTCAATACAAGATTTTATGCCATCGTGATTACTCAACTGAGAATAACAAGGAGCTCAGTTCCCTCTGATATCAAGGCAATTACATACTTCAAAATATTTCACTGATTATTATCACTTGAATGTCATTCATTGTGCAAAAAAACAAATTAACTATGGAAATTTATGTCACTGCCATTTCTGATAGTAGGTAGGTCGTTTTAACTCGATCATACATGTTGGCTAAATGATCAGAGTGTTAAAAAATTCTCATTGCTGAAATAAAATATTTGATGAAAAGTATAATTTTTTTATTTTATATCTGGATCTTGAAAGTATTTATCTCTGTATTATGACCTTTTCAATACCTGAACAGTGGAACCATTATATCTGCATACTAACATATATGCATTGCAGCTCAAATATTCGATACTAGGTTACCGCTTGGCTAGAATCAAAACAACATATTGGCACAACATGTTGAATCGTTTCCATGTAAGAGACAATTAATATCAATATCACATTTCCATGAATGGTATCTGTCTAAATTCCATAATGAATGTTTGCAGTGAAAGGAAGAACGCTATATCCGTGAGGTTCAATGTTCAAATGGAAGTAGATGTTCCAAAAGGGTTTTCTCTTCCAATTTGAATCTGAAGAAAACTTCAGAGCTTTTCATGAAGAATTTTCACTATGATTATATTATTTCGTCTTTCCTTTGGAAGTTACCATATTTTTTGTTCATTGATGGAGAAGTAGAAAATCAAAAAACTTCGTTTCCCGAAACTTCTTGCTGATTTTCACAGATTTTTTGGCAGGCTTGGATATATTGAAGTCTCTGCTAAAATATTTCTTTCATCAACCAGCTTCGCGGTCGCCCCTCTTGATAAGAACGACTCTCAAAAGTAGAAACTTGTGCAAGTTGAAGATCAATGAGGTCTTACCTTTTCATGTGCGATTTCTGAGCAAATGAAACCCCAAAGTTTTATACTAATTGACACAATGATTTCGTGGTAAGCTTTCGTTACTAAACCTAACTTGCTAAATATTCATCATGTAGTTTTACCTCGAGCTGAATTTTACTCAAAGAAATATCATCAATTGAATAGAGTATCTGTATTATACATTTTTTCAAAAAATCATAGTAACTGTTGGTTTTTATTTAGACTTCTATGGTAATCGAGGGCATTAGTTATGAATGATTTAGGCTAACTGGGTTAATTTTCATGAAAAAAGAGGTTTGCCACTTCAGTGGCCACTCCAATCTGCCATCATAATATTAACCGGGACTCATTTCAATTCATATCGGTGTGATGAATTAAAAGCAATAAATTGTTTATCTCTCGTTTATGAAGTAATTTCGTTAACATGATAGTCCATTTTTTTAATCTGAACATAGTATGTTACTTACTCCACGTAGTTGACATATTCTTCATGTTATAGGTGGTCAATATTTTATTTTTATTGTATTTTTTTTGCATACGAAAAAAATAATTTGCTATGCATGATTAACGGAAGCGCTAAAGGGCCGCATATTTTTATTATTTGTTTCCTGGAAATTATGACTTTGAATCTCGAAATTTCGACTTTAATCTCGAAATTTCGACTTCAATCTCAAATTTTCGACTTTTATCTCGAAATTTCGACTTTAATCTCGAAATTACGACTTTCATCAGGAAATTACGACTTTTATCTGTAGTATTTCGAAATTATGAGATTAAAGTCGAAATTTCTAGAAAAAAGTCGAAATTTTTAGATTAAAGTCGAGATAAAAGTCGAAATTTCGAAATTGAAAGTCTTAAATTCCAAGAAACAAATGATAAAAATATGTGCCAGCCCTTCCGCAAATCATGAATACCAAATTCTTTTTTTATATAAAAAATACAATAAAAATAAAATATTGAGCAACTATAACAAGAAGAATATGTCAACTATTTAGTAGTAAGGTAACTATGTTCAGATTAAAGAAAAATTGACGATCATTTTAACGAATTTACTGCATCAACGAGAGGTAAACAATTTGTTGCTTTTGATTCATCACACCGATATCACCGATATGAATTGAAATGAGTCCCGGTTAATCTTAGGATGGCAGATTGGAGTGGCTACTGAAGTGGCAAACCCCTTTTTTCATGAAAATTAACCCAGTTAGCCTAAATCATTCATTCCTAATACCATAGAAGTCTGAATAAAAACCAACAGTTACTATGACTTTTTGAAAAAATGTGTAATATAGATAAACAGTTGAAGATATCGTTACACTAATCAATTGATGATATTTCTTTAAGTAAAATTCAGCTCGAGGTAGAACTACACGAAAGCATTGTGTCAATTAGTATAATACTTTGGGGTTTCACTTGCTCAGAAATCTCACTTGAAAAAGTAAGACGCCGTTGATCTTCAATTTGCACAAGTTTCCACTTTTGAGAGTCGTTCTTATCAAGAGGGGCGACAGCTGGTTGATGAAAGATAGATTTCAGCAGAGAGTTCAATATATCTAAGCGTGCCAAAAAATCTGTGAAAATCAGCAAGAAGTTTCGAGAGACGAAGTTCTTTGGCTTTCTACGTCTCCATCAATGAATAAAAAACATGGTAACTTCCAAAGGAAAGACGAAATAATATTATCACAGTAAAAATGCTTTATGAAGGGCTGTAGGGCATACTCAGAAGTTTTCTTCAGATTCAAATTGGAAAAGAAAACCCTTTTGGAATATCTACTTCCATTTAAACATTGAACCTCACGGATATAGCTTTCTTCCTGCCTCTACAAAATTTCATTATGAAATTTACATAGATACCATTCATGGAAATGTGATATTGATATTTAATTGTCTTTTACATGTAAACGATTCCACATATAGTGCAAATATGTTGTTTTCATTTTAGCCAGGCGCTAACTTAGTATGGAATATTTGAGCTGCTATGCATCCATGTTAGTATGCAGCTATTCTGGTTCCACTGTCCAGGTATTGAAAAGGTCATAATACAGAGATTAATACTTTCAAGATTCAGATATAAAATATAAAAAGTATACTTTCATTAAATCTTTCATTTCAGCAATGAGAAATTTTTTAAGACTCTGATTATTTAGCCAACACGTACATATGTATATGGTCTAGTTAAAATGACCTACACACTATCAAATTTCCATAGCTATTTTGTTTTTTGCACAACAAATGACATTCAAGTGATAATAATCATTGAATTATTTTAAAGTATTTCATTGTCTTGATATCAGATTCAGTTGCTATTGTTGTTACCCAAAAAGAAAAAAAATATGCCGTTACAAAATGGAACTGCGCTTTTTGTTATTCTTAGTTGAGTAATCACGATGGCATCACATCTTGTATTAAATTGTTGAGGTCCTCGCAGTCACGATCTCGGTATTCATTGATAGACGTTTGTGTTCTCCCAAAAATTCTTCTTAGGACACTGAAAGTAATCCACTAATAAACACCTGTTCGACCATATATGGTTGCCTTTGCTCAAGCGAGAGGTCAAAACGGGTTTGTTGGCCGTGGTCTGCAGGTTTCCAAACCTGACATTTCGTTGACGACTGCGGTTGACATTATCAAACCCAATGTGGTAACGAACGCAGTGTTATCGTTGACCATTCAGCATATACTACTTAGTGCAGTATCTGTGTTTCTGGTTTCATTCTATCGGTGAAGACGAGGCTTCAGTCCAATTATCTGTTTTAAATTATTCAATATGTAGTCGGTTCAGGACAAGTACAAATATTTTATAATTTTTTCTTTCGATTGAAATTATCTTTGTGTTTATTAATTTTCATTGCCTCCCTGTGTAATTTTGTGTTTTATCCAGTAGCTGTGTGTCACTGTACGTATGTAATAGTCATTGGAGTACAAACCTATCAGACAAGAAAATGAATTCGAGCGTTCTGACAAACCGATTTATCATGTCTGATTAAAAAAGGTTGCAATTGTGTTGGTTTCGTCTCACGAAGTAGAATTGTTATGTAGGTGATTAGTTTTGGTTGATAGATGCTTACCGCTTTCAAAATTGGAGTTTATAGTTATGAACATATTTTCGTTTGAATAAATTCCATCAAAGATTATTATTGTTAACTACTAGCTGAGGTACCTGACTTCGCTCAGGAAGTACGTAGATCCTACCTACAAAAACGGCTTCGAATGGTCCGCAATATTCCAGAACATTCCAGAATGTTCTGGAGTATTCGAGAACATTCGATACTTTCTTGGAGTAGGTATTCCACAATTCTTTGGGATGTTTTCGAGTATTCCAGACTAGTCCTGAATATCTAACAATATTCCAAAATGTTTCAGTATATAAGGGAATACCCTGAAATGCTTTTAAATACTACATATTGTTCTGGAGTGATCGACACATTTTCAAAGGACGAAGTTTCTATCCCTCACTAATTCAAAAGTACCTCTTTCGATAAAAATAGAACCCTTCTTCTTAGGTAGAAGCTTCCACACCATATAGATGACTGTTTCGATAGTTACACAATGATCTGGAATGTTCCCGAACTTCTCTGACTGTTACTGGGTGTTCTGAAAAATTGTGAAATATTTTTGAATACTCTCGAAAGTTCGGGATTGTTATATAACTTTCTAGAGAGCTCTAAAATCATTAAAAGCACGCTCTTCTGGTGAAAACGGGAACTTTTTTCATGATTCAACTGATGCTGCACTATATGACAAAAAACAATGGAGGTATAGGCATGTTCTGATTCCGGTAAGAAGCCGGGTCGGGTCACTAGTTTCATTGAATAAAGATTTCCTTTCATTGAAAACAAACAATGTTATATGGTTTCACTTAAAAATGTACTTGAAAATTGTTCGCATGAGCGGCTCATAAATTGTACACAACTGAAATCCTCCTCAAGTATGTTTCAAGCAATTCTGGCATTCAGAGTTCAGTGTGATATTTTTGATTGTTTTTCTGAATATGTTAAGAGAAGTAACATATGGTGGGCTATCAAATTCTGAATTTTGCCAATATGGCTATCGTAATTAACGTCGATCCAGTTGATTGAATATATTCTATAATGTCTTAAAACAATTGATCTGAATAATTCAGCAAGTTTATCTGTTTATTGATTCCTCGCTAATCATTGTTTTGAATAAATAACAACATGCTTGAAATTGAATAACTTACCAAATACCTTGATGATGGTTACTTGAATGTCCACGTGGAACAATGTTTCTTCATCCCCCCAAACACTCCTAAAAAATGATTTGTTGGAGGAGAGTAGTGAATATCAAAAGAATGGAAACAAGACCTCAGCTACTTTGATTGATGAAATGATAAGATTATTTTCGTGAAAATGTAAAAGAAAGATCGGACCAAAATTTTTAGAAATTCTTTTTTTATGAATTGAAGGAGTTATATATTTTAGGAGTGATTAATTTTTGGGAAAGAAAGTTGTTGGCTTTCTACTACTACTTTCTTTCCCAAAAACTTTTTTTATATTCTATATTGGATTGGAAAATCTGTTTAACAGTTGATCAGCTACCGCCGCCCTACAAAAAATAACCTTCAAATGTCAAAACTTGTGCAAGACAAGAATTGACAAGGTCTTGCCTCTTAACGTGGGATTCTTAGCGTCCTCACTTTATTCCATCTCGGAAATATCTTAATCGTAGAAGAAATCATGTCGATTAAATCGTAAAGAGATTACTTAATTCAAAAATTGATCCAGTTCCTTTGTTTCCCGAGTTGAATAGCAATACAGAAAAATTGACAAGTATTAAAAAAATCTAAACTGCAATTTCATAAACACGAAATTAAGACTCAGTTGATCCTTGACTAGCAAAATCTTTGTCTTTTGAGGATTGCGATTTTTAGAATGGGGAAAATCGTTATCCGAAAAAAACATTCTTTATCATACAGAGTTATGATGTCGTGGCTGGTTGATAACTTTTTCCTCTTTCATATTAATTTTTTATGAATAAAGGAAACACCTTTTTTCTCACTGAGGAATGAAAATTTTGGCAAAAATAACTTAAATTTTTTTGTTTTTTCCAAAATAATGCTGCAAATTTCATAACTAACATGTGATGCACTTGCACTGTTTGGAACCTTTGGTGTAGTAACGGAGTTTCATCCCAATACCAAACCGTTATTTTCAACACCTCGACACGTGTTTCAATCACCAACTGATCATCTTCAAGAGGAGGATTGAACACAATTCATAATCAAAACTTGGCATAGCTTGCTTGGAGAAAAATGCTGTCTGAAATGTTTCGTAACATTTTTTGACTCATTATTATATCTACATAATAAAAAAAACATTGTTGGTATGGTCTGTAGATTTTCACGCTCGACTTCCCTCTACGACTGCAGTAGACATCAACAAATGCAAATGTGATATTTTATTCAAAAAACAACAATTTGTTGAACATTTATAATTTTGTTGTTAACACATGAATAACTCGTATTACAGAATGAGAATTTGGTCGATATTGGACTGTCAGAAAAAGTTTTACTGGAATATTTTAATGATATTCCTATAAGCTGTCATTAATTTTTGTAGAATAAAGTTACTTTCAGTGATAGGATTGTTCACCCATACTTTTCCGGTTATTTTTTTTTGTACATACCCGTTAGTGAAAAAACAGTCAAGAGCATTAATTCACCAATAGCCTGGCCATCACCAGACTTCGCAAATATACCGGAGATATTTCCTCCCACTCTGAATCC
>WOGJ01154751.1:0-14800 GCA_015342185.1 Leptinotarsa juncta | reverse complement strand
AAAACATACTCGTAAAACTCCCGCAGGGAACCGTAATAGTAATGGATAATGCAAGTTACCACAGTAGACGAGTCGAGAAGATCCCGATATCGTGTTGGAGGAAGACAGATATTACTAATAAGATCAAATTGATTTACATCAAAAGACGAATTTTAACTACAAATTATAATGTTTTGATTTAAATAGGTTGGGAAAAGAAAATGGATAGTCTTTAAAACGTCACCAGATGTTAGGTACATATTTATCTTCATATGCAAAATTTAATAAATTCAAGTTACTGAAAAATTTCATTTTTTTTCAAAAAGCTAGTTCATCAAATAAAGTAGTTTTTTGCCATTTATACATTTGTATTTATTCTTGAATTTAATATTCTGATTATTTTATAGATCTGCAGAAAGTAACAATCCTAAATAAAAAACTATTTGAAATATAAATTGTCCTTCTCAAAATAAAATATTTAAACAGAATTAGTTATCATATTTAAATTATCTTCGCATCATACGGAATATGTATTTGGAAACTTGATATTAATACCCTCCTACATCGTTTGCTTAGAAAAGATCCCTGTCATGATCAACATCCAAATTTATGATAGCATTACAAAAACTTTAGACAAATAACCTCCCCTCCACTAAGGTTATTGTTTTTCGCTTTCTAATATTTTTACCGTATTTTTACGTTTACGTGCACCAGTTAGAAACAAGTGACGATAAGAAACTGAAACTCATTTTCTCAAGACTGAAACTCATTTTCTACTACAAAACTATAAAAGTTAGGTATAAATGTTTATCAGAAAGGTATCAAATGATTCCCTAAAAATTCAACCTGGCATTATGGTCTGTTATATCTGTCATAAGATATGATAACAGATTACAACTACGTTACAACTTAGTTGTAATATGTGGATATGATTATTAGTTTATACAAGATGCATAGAAATACTATTGTGTATCTATTGTGCCGTGTTAGGAATCACACGTTAAAAAGTAAGACCTCGTTAATCCTTAGCTCGCACAAGTTTAGACTTTTGAGGGTTGTCGTTTGTAGGGGTGCGACAGCTGGTTAACGGAAAAACAGATTTTAAACATATTTTTTAAAACAGATTTTATCACTTGTCCTTATGAAAAATATTTTGAGGAAAACACTCGATCTACGGCACTCTTGATTCTTCATAACATAAAGAGATCCAACGTACTTCGACATTCCATTCGCAGAGGCGCTAAAGCCCACCACTGATGTCATTGTCTATTGATGTTTACATTTGGGACGATTCTTCTTACATCTATTAACAAGTGAACAAAGTTTGGTCAATCTTATTTCTCGCGTTGGGAGAAAAGCGAATAAGTTTAAACATCAGGTTTCTATGAATCTTTGTTAACGAGTTGTATGGATTAGATTCCCTGTAGCATTGTTTTCGGACGATATGGACATATAAAATAAATTTTCAATGAAGAATACTTTTTGGACAATTTTAAGTCTTACCTCTTAGCGTTAGATGTCACTAGGTGTACAAAATTTTCAATGTTTCATTATTCGATGATTACATAAACCCATTTAATAAATTTCACAGTTGATACTTTTATTTTAATTTATTTCATGGAAATAAAAGTTGTTTCCATTTCAATTATGAGCAACTACTAAACTGGTTTTCACCGCCATTCCGCTTTCTAATTTGTGTTTCCTTGGCGACTTAAATTTCACCTTTGTACAAAAAAAATCGAAATACGTATAGTAAGTAGTATTATTTACTCTCAGAACAAATTCTACTTCAGAAAAACTACCTACAGTATTAAATTATTGATGCCTTCCGAGTTGGAGAAGTTCATAAACCCTTGAGATTTGAGATCGTCCGGGTCGAAGTCTATGATTGGTCGAAATTGACAAGTCCTTGCTAGCTATTGGTTCGTTTCTAAGTTACCAGTTCGATATCAAATTCCATTGCAACAAGGAGCAAGGAAATCATTTGTGGTCTCCTCGCCAAAGCGAACAGTCGGTTTACATGAAAAATATGCGTAATTTCTTTAACATTGTCTGTCCCCTCAACACATCAGGACAGATAGATAAAACAGTGAATGAGTGACTTTTCATGCCATTTCAATAATATTCCTGATTAGTGAATATTTACTTAGGTCGTAATGGCGCTCGTATGTGATATCAAAAGGTTTGCATTAATTTTTACGGCAAAATTACACAAAATATCGTTTCCGAGGCCAGAAATATGTTAAACTTACGTTGAGATCGATTTTTTCGCGAAAAATCTTAGAGAAAGCACTGCCAACGTCAAACATTCCACATGGGCGTGGGTACACACCCTGGGGCGAATCACCACCAAGACCCGATTAATGGCAAAAATAAGGCTAAGATACAGCCCTAAAGAATGCAAAAATAGTTCATAACTAAAACTTTTGCTTCTAGGGGCCGTATTTTGAACCTTAATTCAAGAAAAATTAAAATGACGCGTCATTTTATTATGAACAGTCAATTTGAAGGAAGGTAATCTAATCATTATTATATCTTTTTTTCAAAAAATTCCAGCGACAAATTCAACTTATTATCGCTCCCAACTTAATATTAGCATATTTCTCGAATTCCAGAAGATATAATTTGTGTATAGTAAAAGATGGCCTCCATATTATATGGCGTTGGCTGTGTGCCAATACCTTTCAACTTCACTTGATCTTATTTCTAGTCGATTTCTTATCGGAAACACTAACATATTTATTTTTAATAGCATGTTGAGGTAATTTGAGGAAAATAACTAAAGCAGAATATATGAGAATCTCAAAAACTTCCAAGTAGATTTTATATGTTTTCAATAGTACGAAATATTCGTTCTCCTTGAAATAACTTTGCGAAGTTGCATGAAGTTTTTACAATTTTTGCTATATTTTGGTGTTGGGCTAGTTACACCTAGTTTTAGAGATTGTTATTCATCTGTTGGTTTGCCGGAGCATCGAAATTGAAAAAAAATGTACTTTCTATATATGTCTACCATTTCAAAGAATCGAACATGTAGGTAAATCCTAGTATTTTTTAGGTCATCATCAACATGACATTGGAGTAGTTTTTCCTTTTTTTGCGAATTGATGTGTTTTATAATTAATGTTACAAAAAACGTTTCGAATGAAGTTTGAAAAAAAAGAATGAGGAATTAAATAACTATAACAACAAAAGTAAAATTGCTGAATTAGCACACAGCCCAAGCCCTGACGTCACGTACGAAAATAACTTGTTCGACATCCTGTTGGCCTTGATAGAATCGATTTCTAAAGGCGCCACCTATAATTTATCCATACCAAAGTTTCCACAAAGGCGGGAGCATTTGAAATATTTCCTCACAATTCTTTTGACAATAGAGTGCTTTTGAGTTTAAGTTATATGTGAGCACCAATTAGGTTATTGTTTTAAATTCTATCTGTTTTCTGATAAGGGAATATAAACAACATATACGGTAGATAATTGGATAATTTTAATAAAAATGTTTAGCTACGGAAACGTTTTTGAAATCGTTTCACATTCGGAAAAATTTTGTTTGAGATGTTCATCATGAAAATTTCCGATTTATACCTGTAATTTTGGAACTAATTAAGATGCCTACCTCTTCTAAATTTCTAATTTTTATCTATTGTCAAGTTTCTAAGTGTACCTGATGTTATTCTTTGACCTTCAATCCTAATTACATAATTAAAATGGAATGGGGAAGCGACTATAATTTCATTATAATAACATGAATTTTGAAACTTTACAAAAAATTATCAGTTATTATGAAATTAATTCTTCTGATTGACTTAACTTTTAATAGCTTTGAAGTTAGTCCTATGGGACAAAAAATTTGCATAACTATAGTTAACATATTTCTCGTCTGTTTTGCTACCTGAAAACGAAGATTATAGTAGGATTTATCCTTGAATGTTGGAGCATAACTATAGTTAACATAATTCGTCAGTTTTGCTACCTGGAAACGAAGATAATAGATGGATTTATCCTGGGAGGTTGGAGCCTAACTAATGATGCTAAAAATGGATTTCATTCTTTTCAGGTCTCTGAGAATATGGAATAATCCGAAATTTTGTTTATTCATTGTCCAGTTTTGGTTATTAACACCACACATCTTAGGGATGGTCTTATTATTCAAATTCCTGACTTACCACCTATTATGAATAAGTAGTCAGATGAGCTCCTAATTTATCTTAAAAAAATATTCCAACTGTTCAAGGGTTTGAATTCATATGACCTGTGTGCCAGTTAGAAACTCAGGAATATTTATAAGTGGAGAGGGATTTATTTCAAAACTTACTGTAAATAACTACACAGAGGATCAGAACTTACCAAGTTTGAAATGAATATTAATAATTTATTTCTGTAAGCAAAAAACATGAAACCTATTTTAGGGTATATACTGTTTTAGATGGTATTTTGTAGTGTCTGGTGCTTAGTTAAAGATGCAAACTGTATTAGATCTAAACCTAACAAGCAATGTCCGTCATGTATCATTAGAAGTTTACTAAATAGTCAACTACATGGCAAGATTTGTCAAAACAGGACACTCTTTATTTATTAACATGAAAATATATTGGAGAGGCTTGTAACAAGTTAATAACCGACAGGTTAGACACAACTACCATAATCACACATTCAGATGTGTTTACATAGAATTTGTGATATTCATGACTTATTCATTTTGTGGGAATTCATCTTAAGTTAAATGATATAGATATAGAAATAAAATACTTTGTCTAATTTCCACTTACTTAAAAATTCCACTTACTCTGAAATATAGTAGTATACTTCCGTCAGTAGTATGGTGTAAATGGTGTAAAATCTGAAACCTTGGTCATAAGTGGAAATTAGACAAAGTATTTTATTTCTAAATCTATATCATTTAACTGTTTACATTGAGTTTGCCTTTGAAGCGAACATAATATTGAAAATAAATAATAGATAATAAAAATTCAATTTTCCAGATGACAAAAATGGAAATAATTGTTCTCTACTGTTCTCTATCTCCAATTTCTGATGTTTTGCATTTTTATTATCGTAAGACTTTGAATCTATAACTTTTTAGTCGGCCCCTTTTTCAATCGCCCCAACTTTCTTACAACCCATGATTTCCGGCGGGGTGGATGAATATTAAACTCAAAATCGTGTACTTTGACTAATATTTGTAATAATTTTCGACACATTTGAATAATAATTATTGGTATTCTCATTAATGGCTTTCTTGCATACATGTATGATGTTAATGGCAGAATAGCCGATCTCAAAAGATAAATTACTGATACCTTTTTTTTACAATTTGTGAATGAGAGTATGTTTCATTTCTGCAGCAATACTTCACAAGATGAACCGTATCAAAAATCGAAAGAAGAGCAAGATTTAGAAGATGGTGAAATTGAGGATGATGAAGAAGACACCTCTGCAGTTGCTGTGGAAATTTCAAAACCTCATGCATCAGCACCAGTAGCAGCTAAAATACCCAATGAAATTCCTAATGAAAAAGAGAAGAAAAAAGACAAGCCTGAAAGGTCTGACAAAAGAAGACACGAAGAAAAAGGAAAGAAGCACATGACTGAAGCAGAAAGAAGTATTTTGCATTTGAGGAAGAAAGAAGAATTGCAGCGAAAAAAATGGGAAAAATTCAGGCCAAAGGAACCAGTAGTCGATCCTCTAGGTAAATTGCATATATTTTATTATTATATAGTTTTATCTTCAACATAATTAATAAAATAATGTACCACAAATAATTTTGTAGACGATGACTTCGCCAAAAACATTGAAAAAACTCTTGCAACTATTTTGAGTAAAAAGGAAAAAGAGGCAGCCGCTTTAGCTAGTGGAGAGGAAAAAGAAAAGGACAAGATTGACGATAAAAGGGGGAAAAAAAGAAAGAAGAATGAGAAAGATCGAAAAGTATGCTCAACTAAAGATTTACTCAAAACAAAACCTTACCATTGTTTTTCTTTCAGAACAAACAAAGAAGAATAGAATCTCCAAGATCTGAAATTGATGAAAATGAAATGATCAACATGAGAGGAGGAAGTCCAGATAGAAAATTTGAAGAGATTAGGGAACCAATGTCATCCACGCATTCAGATGAAAGTTTCGAATCAGAATATTCATCAGACTCCAACAAGATTGAAGATAAATTAAAGAAACGAGACGGTAGAAAGGGAAGAAAAGTCAAAGAAAGAGATCGTAGGGATAGAATTAAGAATAAGGATAAAGAACGTGATAGAAACAAAGAACAACAACCCTTGAAAGATTCACAAGGCGTTTGCGTTTTTTATTTGCAAGGAAAATGTCAAAAAGTATGATTTGAGAGTGACACTGTATGTGAAATATTGATATATTTTTTTCATTTCGCAGGACGATTGTCCCTATTCCCATGAGGCTGTTCCACCAATGAAATTAGAACTCTGCAAATTCTATCTGATGGATTGTTGTGCAAAAGGTGACAAATGTTCATATATGCATTCTGAATTTCCTTGTAAATTTTACCATACAGGTTTAAAGTGTGCACAAGGAGATGACTGCAAATTCGCCCATGGCAAACCTCTCTCTGATGGTAAGAAATTATCATTTAAGCTCTTCCTCCCCTAGTCAGAAAACCAGAATCCTTCCAAACCACCATAAGTATTGAAGTTCATGTCAAAAGAATATGAGTAACTGAAGGTCGTTAACATTTTCAGGTCTGAAACAGATTCTGTTCAAGCACATCGAAACTGCTCCTCGAGACATTCTAGGCGGTTTTCCCAGAATGAGTAGGGAAGAAGCCTTGAACATGATTAATGCAACACAGAAAGAACTTCAAGAACAACATGGTGCTGACAATAAGCAGGATGCTAAAGGTGGGATACCGTCCTTGTTTGATATTAGTGTACCCATACCCCCTGAGTTATTACAAGGAAGTGATGGTTAGTTTTTTTTTGTTTGTTTTTTTTAACTTCATTATTTTTTACAGTATTCATTTGAGTTTTTAAATAATTTTTCAATACTTATTTATTAATTCCGCTTTGTAATCCAAAACGAGCACTTTTCCAAAACACCAGAACTGCATCTCCTGCAGTTCTAATGTTTGGGATACGTGCTTGTTTTGAATTTCTTATAAGCCAGGGGTTCCAGTTTTATCTTTTATCATGTTTTGTTATGATTTTGTTATAACCAAAAATAACATAATGTAAATGAATGCTGCACATTCAACATTCTTGCTAATTGCAGATGGATTGAGAACTGTTGAATTTGAAAGTATTCTTTAAAAAGTGTCATGAAATGATTGAAGGGCTTAATTTACATCATATAAAAAAACAAGAATGGAAACATTATTTTGGATTTTCAGTTTCAAGAGATTATGAAATCAATTTTCATCTCTTCCCCGACTACCCTTTCTTAACTTAATTACAACCCTAATTGTTTCCTTTAACTCTTAATTTCATTGTGGCAATCCTTCGAGAACAATTGAAAAAAATAAAAAATAATGAAATATTTTTTTTATATGATATAGGTAAGGGAAGATAGTTAAAATATATAAATATTTTATTGTAACATCTCTATACATTTTTCAGTTTTTCAATCAGTTACATGATTATTTAGAAAAATATTTTTCAGATCTGAAAGGTAAGGCTGATAAACCAAGTCGGAATCGTCCTTCAAGATGGCAAGATCCAGATCCAATGGCTGGTAGTAAAGATTTTCCCCTCAAGACATTCAGTTACGGCCAAGACCAGGATATGAGAATTAATAGGTAATTATACAGAATGTTGGACATTTCCAAATATGTAGTGATTTTCATCAACAATTCTACTTGCAAACTTTTCTACTTCAAGATAATAATGAAAATAATCTAAGGATTAGCACATTTTTAGCAAACATTTTACTTTTGTTTGGATGTAGTTGACAATGTTTTTTGGTTAATTTTAGAGTGTAGATTTCTTCATTTTTGATTGCGTTTACTTTTTTGACTAATGTATCTGAATTTTTAGGTCTTGGTATTTTCAGGATTTTTAATATCTCATTATTTTTTTATTTTTTCATACAATACAGATCTATTAACACTTTTTTAGATAACGGAAGCCCGAATTTCTAGCCATTTAGATAATCTCTGCTCAATATGAGAATAAACAGTTACACCAAGATCATATTTTATTTAAAATTAGTCCGTGTGAGATATCATGTTTTAGTCGGCACTACCTACTTTTTCCCACAATATTCCTACAAAATAAGTTTCATGTTATAGTAATGGTGATGTCGACATGCGCACATTACCTCCTTCGATGTCGAATGTTACTCCTGCAAAGACTTCATCGCCCCAGAACAGGGAGATAGATCTTGAAAGGTACAAACGTGAAGCTGGGCTTCTCAGCAACTCTCCCAAACAAGACATAGATATTCGCTCCTCAAACTTACTACCCTATCCGGTGACTCAAGACACAGATATACGGCTGCAACCTATTATGGCATCTAAAGACATTGACATTAGACAACTTCCTAAAATCTTTGATAAACCAATTACCACCAAAAATCTGATGGATCAAGACATGGAAGATGAGCCAATGCTTCAGATAGATACCGGAGAAGATAAATTACGAGAGGAACCTGATAGTTTACCGGCTGATCTACCTAAAACGCACCGCAATTTGTTTTTAAGGATACAAGCACAACAAAAGGAAAATGTTGTGGAGACTGCTGGAAAAGAAGGATTCGAGCTGGAAGAAAATATAAACTGGTATTCAGATGATGATGACGACGATGATAATAGGCTAACTATAAAAGTTGATAATGAAGATTATAAAGATAAGGATGACATTCAGGACAAAATCAGTACTGGGTAAGACGGAACATTAAATGTATTTTTTCATGTTTCAAAGATTATTTTTCAGCAATCAGTTGATGTCTCCTCCTCAAATCAAACCGCAGGATGTTGTGGAAAAACTGGGGGATCTCTCGAAAATTGATATTTCAGCTGAGGTGACAAAGCTTTTGACGTCAATGAGTCAAGGTCGTAACCAATACCCATTCATCAAACAAGTTACTGAAACCGAGTTGCCTGCTGTTGCTGATGTGATGCCACCAGCCGTTGATACCCCACAAGTTGTGACTGGTGATCAAAAATCTATACGACAGGTAATATTCACTTGTATGTAATTCGTTGTAGACTTAGCTCAAATTTAATAATAACTGAAATATTCAATATGCTATTTTTTGTTTTCTCTAAAAAAGGGTTGAAAATTATCTGGCCATTTATTTGCAGAATGTAAGTCAAGCTATTATTTACAGACTAAGTTATTTTACAATTATGAATGGAATTTCATAAACAAAAAAAAATTGTATTCATAACAATATTAAGAATTAATATTACTGGAATTTTATCCCAACACCAAACTGTTATTTTTAATTATTAATCTTCCTCTTGAAGATAATCACTTGGTGATCGAAACACGTGTCGAGATGTTAAAAATAACAATTTGGTGTTGGTATAAAACTCCAGTAATATTCATTACTGCACTAAAGGTTCCAAACAGTGCATCACTAATATTAGAAATATTAACTTATTTATTAATAAAAGAAAGTTGTGGCTAAGTTCTTCATCTGTATAGCCATATAGATGGACTGGAAACTATAGTTTTACGTTTTTATGTTCTAAGATACCCGAAAGGGTAAAACACAACAGTGAATTTCAAGCTGTATTAAATAAATCTAAAGTATTCAAAATTGAATACATAAATTGAAAAATTAGAGAAAAAAATATTGAATTACCAGAACCAAGAAATAATGGTAGAAATAAAAAAACATCCACATATTATTGTTACAGATGGATGGTTTCCCTTGATTGAAAACTTAATATGACAAAATAAATTCAAAAAAGGGGTGTGAACTTATAGAATGACTAAATTATTAATTGAATAGAGAAAAAGGTTACAATATTTTTTGTTTATATACTTATTATTTCTATAATTATGCCCAAAACTATTAATGTGGAATCTATGAAAATACAATTGAAGGATTATCTTAGGACTGATGAGGTTTATAACTGAAATATACAAACAATATAAACACAGCACCAATAGCAATTATGAACTTCAACTTTTTTCCAAAAATGAATTATCAAGGACTAAGTACTTCAAGAATAATGAATATTTTCCATTTTCATGAAATATATTATATTTTCATTAATTTAGAGTTAAACACTGATTTCTATTAATGCTAATCATAAAATCTAGAATCTGATTTTATGATTACTCTAATTGCTAGCAATTAATGTTCTATTTGGAAAGATACCCAGAACTTGAGTCTCGAGTCATGGAAATTTGTTTCCAACAGAAACTGACGTAATTTCAAACTATTCACAATGATCAACATATTCTATGAAGTGTCAAATTGAGTCGTTATGACAACAATTTCTATCGGAAAAAGATTCCCATAACTTCACAATGACGTCATTACGATGTCAATTCTTATTGAAAAAAATTCTCATATCTCCAGAAATAGGTTCTTGGTGGTTAAATTCCATCGAAATACTGACTTGGAGGTAATTTACACTTTGAGATTGCCTTTATTCAAATGTCAATAAAGATTCACTGTTTTATTCATACTCAGAATATTCGTAAAATAGTCCCATTTTGTATGAAACTCAAAACTTAATACTGGTGAAATAAATTAAAAATATTAAGTATATAGTGAAAAGAAAATATGTTTCTACCATATACTTATATGGTTAAACAAAAATCCTCGACCTAAGACAAGTGAAACCCATATTTAATGAGGCAGTGTAAAGTTCTAAAAGGTTGATACTTTGGATTAGAATTAGAGAAGAACTGCTATTCATTTTGTTGCATGTAAATATAGAGAGTGATGATTATTGTGGATAACACTTTCTTATCTTACAAATCTTAAAACATTTCTATAACTAAAATCATATTCAGTTTGTTTTTTTTGTATTTCCTTGAAAAATTCTCATAAAATGTATTGTTAAAAGAAGGCTTGGAAAGAAGGAAAATGTCTTAAATATGTCAGTGTTTCTACAAATGTCATTGCCTTACAAATACGACACATACTAAAAAACATTTCAAAACTTTTTACTTCTATGGTAAGTGTAATAAAATTATTGGTTCAGGGGTAGCAATAAAAGCAACCTTGCAAAATACAGTTTCTTACCTGATTAGGCCCACTGTCATATCTCCCACACCTACAAATATCACTGAAGGTTGCTCAACAGGTAATGGGAGCCTTGACTAGCCAAAATACATTGCAGCTACTAGATCTTTGTTTATATTAGAGCCCAAAAACAAAGCATTTGTGATCCAACATCAGATAGCCCTATTTCGACCAGCTGTAGGACTCGACACTGATGCTAGTCTGAATCACGAGTGCATTGTTGGACTCAACACTCCTCAAGAGATAAGTCTGAATATGAAGTGATCCTCGACATTTTCCCTTATGAAGACGCTATCTGGTGTTGGATCGTGAATGCTTTGTTATTGGGCTCTGGGACCAACAAGGTGCCTTGTAGTTAAAGCTGCAGAGAAATACAGAGGACGAACTAACTCAAAAACTAGAATGAGTATACACAACTACCAATTTTCAACATAATTCTGTGATTCATTTGCTTTAGTGTACATTTTGAAAGATGGTTGAAGAAAAATAAGAAAAGATTTCAATATGTGTGATTGATGACTTATTTATTTTGTGGTAATTCATGATCACTTTAATGAAATAAATAAAAATACTTTTGTCAAATTACACGACTGGTTTTGGGTCCATTATCAAATATAAGTTTTATACTTGACAATGGGGTTAAACCCGAAACCAGTTGTATAAATAAAATTAACTAGTGGTAATTAGACAAAAGTGTTTTTATTCATTTCATTAAAAATTTCAATACCAAATTACAATGTGTCCAAAATAAGAAGGATCAGCATGGAGAAATTGTAAGCGTTACAAAGTTTGATACATTATGAAAAAGTTGATACATCAATGAAGTTGTCGTCATAAAAGGCAATTTATTCCAGGTGGTTGTTTTTTCTGGTCCATATTTTAATTATAATTGGTGATGAAACATTGAATCAAAAATGAAAATGTTTTTCCTCAGATTGAAATTAAAATGAGAAATCCATTTCTTTTCGAAGTTTTCAAATTTTAACTTGTAAATTTTTATAATTCAAGTGACTTTGTATCTCTCATGGTTACCTATTTTGCGATGTTGAACCTTTTTATCTTGAACAAAGTATATGTTTCTCTATTTCATGAATATACATTTTAACTGAATGTTGACCATTATTATTCTTGTGCTCAAAATTACCTTACAATTAAAGCATATTCACGAAAATATTTTATGTATCAGGATCCAAGAATGTCCCTGGAAAAATCAGATTCTCAAAGGACAGACCGAAAAACTCCAGACCCCAGGCAAAAAAGTAAACAAAGTTCAACAGAAACAAAGGCAAAACCTGAGAAGCTTAGTATTTATGAGCAAGGCAGTATCAATCGAAATGCTTCTACTTCTGAGGAGGACTTTAGAGGTAAAAACCATAATTTTTGTAATATTTAAAAAAATTTAATCTGAACAATTCAGTTTGTCATGAGGTTTGGTCATATGCAAGTGAACTTCAATAATTTTGCATATAACTTTTAACAAAGCATGGGCGGTACTGTGGGTTGACAAGAAGCATCTCAGATAATGCTCTTTTAGGAGAGGCATCACCTATTCAGATACATTTAACGGACATATGAACCAACCCGAAAGTACCACAGTCATAAAGCCAGCTTAATATTGGATCATTTTATTCTACCGTAGAACTTATGAAATTTAAAATTATGTATTTTTCAGGTATGCGATCAGACGTGGATTTGAGAAACTTACAACTTCCATTCAAAGGCATGCAAAACTATACACCAGCGTCTGAAATTGATGCTAGTATTAATTCTCATCCACCAATGGCTTGGAAGGTTACCCTGGTGGAAATACCACGTCCCGATTACAACGGTTTGAAATTGAGCATAAATGATGCTGAAAAGACTGGCGATCCAAGATTAAGAAAAATTTTTCGACTAAGCACAGAAGAGAGAGATACCCCTCTAAGTCCGAAAGCTAGTCCCAAAGCCAGTTCATCTGGAAGAGTCGACCCAAGGTTGAGAAAAGTTGAGGAGACAAAGGTTGAACCAGCACAGGGTCCTTTGACCTACACACAACAAATGAACATGTTACGAAGTTCAGTGTTTTACCAAAGTTTGACTAGCAATCAGAAAGTTTTATTGAACCAAGAGCTGAGTCATCGAACAGATGCAAACAATACTCATGATCCGGTTTTGAACAGTTTATTAGCAAATCTTGAAATAATTCCTAGTCCCAACATACCGTCCCACCCTAGTTTGAGTGCAGCACTGTCAATATTATCAAACAATTCACCAAAAATTAATCCTCTTGTGGGACAAAATCAACCTCTAGTGGGTCAAATGGTGCAGAGTATAACTCAACCGGGACTACTAGGTGCTGCACCTGGAATACCTAATCTTCCTTCAGATTTCCAAATAAACTTTAATCCAAGAAATGGTGGTTTATTAGGAAATGCTCCTATGCCATTTGGAGGATTCCCACCACAAGATGGACCCAGTAATTTTCCCTTTAACGATGACTTTTATCCCCCAGACAATGGAGGAAACTTCCAAGGAGGCAATAGAGAAAGGGGCTTTAATAGAGAGAGACGGAGGGGTAGGAATAACTTTCATAACAGAAATACTGGTAATAGGAACTTTAGAAATAGGAATAATAGAACAAATAGAACTCATTCGCCACCTTAGGAAGGTGTTCCATGTTTAGGTCTTTAAGATTTTTCTCTGTAAATAGATAACTCGAGTTGTGCCAATGTTTATAATGCTGTTGTAATTTATATTTTGTACTGGGTGCTTCGATTTTCTGTTTGAAATATGTGTCTAAAAGTGAACCATTATTTGGTTTATTTATATTTCGAATTTTAAGACTGAATGTGAGACATCGCTGTCATTGATAACGGTGATGAATAAAGAACATTTTTATCATTCAGACGTGAATATTTATTATGGTAAGGTTTATATTTATTTGAAAATCGAACAAAGAAAACTTAAATCAGCCGCCCTGTATATAAAGCTGAGAAAATTTCATTCCTGGATTATGGTATATTTAATTTTAAATGTCATTGTAAATAATGTACTTCAATTTCTTTCTATTTGCTATTTTTTTTTCCTTGAAAATATTTATTTTTGTTATATATATTTTAGAATATACTGTCAGGGAACAATTTCTGATGGTACAGTTGTATATCATGTACAAAATAAATGAAACTTTTTGAATGTAATGTTTTCTGGAATATGTTCTTTTTCTCTCTCCTGTTAGTGAAAACCAACAATACCTGCGAAGCGTTAACTCCATCCCCAGACTTCATAACTTGTATGTAGAATTTGAAGTGTGATAAGTTTATTGAGTGTCTTCATATAAATAAAGAAGTTAATAATTGGACATAGCACTCAAGAAATTGGCAAACCATAAACACGTTTTCCGGGCTATTGACCCATTGTCAGTATGGTGCAGCCAAGTGTAAGCCTAAGCAACACTTGGTTACCAAAAGAAAGAAATACAAATGCACGGAGCAATCAGCAGAAGCCAACCGCACATTTGTGTTTACAAGAAAGTATCACAATCACCATGGAGGCAGCTATAGCTACCTGCGCGTATATATACACATTGGAAAAGTCTAGGGATATTTTTAAAAATGGCAATAATTTTTTTTTAGATCGATTTAGGGAAAAAAAAGTTGAGTGATTATTAAAC
>WOGJ01154727.1:0-12047 GCA_015342185.1 Leptinotarsa juncta | reverse complement strand
TCAATTCTCGTCCATTGGAAGAAAAACTGGAAGTGATTTTTATTTACGGTGTGACGCGTAACTTTCACAAGACCGAAAGGACTACTGTACATAACAAAAAGGCCCCAGGATATCTGTTCATTCTGGAAGAACAGCAAGTGCAAAAAATTGGTGAGATGGTAGTAAATCCTGAACAGTTTACTTATTCCGTCGCGAATGTTTTTGGGGTGTCTCCTTCTACTGTGTGGACACTTTTGAAGAGAAATATGCATCATTCATACAACATTAAAATGGTACACCAAATAACTGAAGATGATCCTATCCAAGAACGGAATTCTGCGAAATAATGACTGAAACCATCACAAGGCATCCTACCTATCTCCACAATATTTGTTTCATTGACGAATGTACCTTTTTTTTAAACGGCAATGTTCACAGACAAAATTGCCATTATTGGAGTGACACCAACCCTCACGTTTTCCGGGAAACACATACCCAATAACCAGAAAAAATTTATGTTTGGGCAGGAATATTGGGAAATGATTTGGAGAATCTCTATTTATTGATCAAAATTTAACAGGGGAACAGTATTTGAATATGCTGGAAACTATTGTTGGCCGTCTCATCACTGAAATCGTCGAAGCGAATCCTAATGAATTCGATATGGATATTGTATTCCAAAAAGATATGCTATTCATATGATGTCAAGAAGTCAAGGCAACCATGTAGATAAATGTCGATGTTTCAGGCAATTATTAAAAGTTCCGCCATTTGGTAGTAGTTCAAGATATTGACATTATAATCTAGACTTGTGAAGCATTTGTCAGGAGCTTCAAAAAGATGTTTCACAGGACGCCCCTTTGCACTCAATTTTTCCCAGACCCCGCCCAGTCGTCATCTTGAAAGTTTCATCTGTCAATTTCACTTTAAAATAAAGTATTCATACATCAATTTCATTATCCCAAATTTCAATTTTATGAGTTGACCCGTTCAAAAAATAAAAGGGGTGGGACATTAAAGAAATGCACCATATAAGTTGATTTGTGGTTCTTGCGAAAAACTTCATATTGGCCAAACGGGAATAACCACACTGTATAATATAATATTATTCTTTATGAACAGTGACGGCCATAGATAGATAGATGTTTATTGACTACTTTATATAAAAAATTACATTTGTAGCAGGTCATGAGGTGTGGACAATTTGTATGTGTAAAATAGTAGAACACAGTATGTACTTCGAGACAAAAAATCACAGGCATAAAACATTATTAAGTATAGATAAAAAGGTGCCAAGCACGCAATCAGACAGATAAATTATTAGCGGAGTATATCAGCGAAATATGTTGGGGACACATCTGTGTGACAGAAAATGAAACAAAACTTTATATATTGTAGGCGATAAATTGGTCAACTGTGTAGAAACAGTGATGGGATCATATTTTCTTGACTTCTGCTTGGTATTGATTATAATTTGGGTTCTTAATTTCATCAGGTAATTTGTTATATATCCAAATACCAACAGAGTTTCTAGCTAACTTGCTTAGACGATGTCTTGGTTCTCTTAGCAGGAGGTGGCGAGCAGGATAACCACCAAGGGCTTTGCTCTTGCATAACAGTTGCCATTCAAAACTGTGTTTTATAAATAAAAAAATCATCTTCATCATATCACAATTCTCAAACGTTATTCTCAAAAACTAAAACTGAACTTAATTTCAATTTCCCATACATTTGAATTTCAATATTCGCGCACTTTTATTTATTACTCACTCATTCTTCTAGCTGCTCATGTGAGGTATGGAAACTCTTCAAAATCTTACAGAACTTATGAATTATGTGGCAATAGTAGCCTATACCTAAATCATGATTAAATAACTTATTCCAGAAATAGAAACAGGGGTATTAATGTATTCAAAATGATTTTTAAATCTCACATAGAGAAAAGCGTTAATATTGAGATTCATTATCGAAAATACAAGACATTTCCAAAACGCAAAAACTGACAAATCTATATTACATCAGAAGCTGCTTCAGATTTGGAAACACTATCCGTAGCAGCTTCACGAAAACCACGACACCAAACGCGGACTGCGATTCCGGGATTTGCATTTACCGGATACCCTGCGTGAGTGCGGAAAATCCTATATTGGTGAAATTAAGAGGTCATTGAAAGTTCGCATTGCCGATCACATTAGAAACGCACAACGATGAGAAAACAGCAAATCAGGAATAGCCGAGTATGTTTGGATCCATCAACATGACATCGAGAAGTCCCAAGCTGAGGTCATACACAGGTAGGAACACTTGTTTACGAGGAAATTCAAAGAAGCCGCATATATGTTGTCCAACAATGTATTCAGCCAAGCTAGCATAGAGATACGCAACATATGGAAACCCATAATCAAGAGAAAAATGGCCAACTCCCGTCAAACTGTCATCTCCCGCTAAACCAGTGAAGCTGAAAAAGGAAAGAGGAAAGAGGGGATAAGTGAAAGTACTAGTCATCACCCGAAGACAATAGTGAATGCTAACAATCGAAACGTCGTGAAGTAACTTGGCTTGGAATCTCTTGATTTGTATTTTTTATTTTTTGTTTAATTGTTCTATTTCATTTAATGAAATTTCCACACGTTACACGTACGAACGTCGTGCTGAGACGAAGCTCGGACTTTTGTCTCTTCCACGTTCTTTCCTTACAAATGATCCAATGCACATAGAAGCATGTGAATGTGAATTTGACCATTTGTCCTCACCTCGCCTCTATCCGACGTCCTTTCTTTGTGAATCGGCGCTAAGAGAACAATTTCTTTCGATAGTTTTAACTCCTCGAATCATTTAAATACAATTCATGATTGCGGTTTATTGAAATAACTACATGCTCTCCTCTTGTCTGAAGTTATGTCCAGTTGACACATTTAACTCAGATTTTTGCCTGCGCAGAACGAATCCAGAATTAATGGAACGTTGATCTCACATTGAGGCAACAATCTTTGGCAGCCTATATTTGAATTGTTCTCATTCTTCAATTAAATGTTCCTGAAAAATGAAAAATAAATTTGTAGTTTATGGTGAATGAATAAATTTTTAACCATTTCGTCACGTTTCATAGTCATTTTTTATATTATACTCATATTCAGTTAATTTGAAACTCTCGCCAAATTTGAAACTCAATAATATAATGTAGAAATCGAGTACCTAGAAATGTTGATATCGGATGCTTTCCATGAACAATAGAACGATTTCATAGTGTTAGTGTACGAGTAAGTTGATGTTACTAATCTTTATTTGTTTATGTTTCGGCTACGTTAGTTATATTCGAGCTACAAAAATATTTTGAACTGATAGGAAGGAATATGATAATATTTTTTTTTCAAATTACTTTCGTTAGTAACTTTAAAATGTATGGACATAATATCAATCGTTTTGAAAATCCCCGAATACCAGTCTGGACAACTGAAATGAATCCAACACCAACAATGTTTTTTTCTCTATACTGGTAATTTGGTTGGTGAAACGCACGTTGAAATTAGTGTTTTAGTCTTAGTGTGAGAGAACAGTGTTTGTATTGGATGTTTATGATGACCTTATAATTTTCGAATGAAAAATGTGGTGATTTCTGTGTATTTACATTTGTTTCAATTTAAAAGGCCTAGAAACTTTCATCAGAATTTGAAGATAGCAACATTAAAACAGAAAAATATTCCCAAAAATTATATTTTTGAGCGTGCCCCGTTTGAAGACCACCAGAGATGTAGTTCTATGTTTTTTCTGATATCAGTTTGTCTATCATTTCAAATATTCTACTTCAAGTCGAGAACTTCAAGTCTACAACAAATTCGTATATTTCAGTTATGAACTGAATACGTGTATTCTTCAAATTATTTGTGGTCCATTGTATAATAATTTTATTCGGTAGTCGCCAAGAATTGTTTGTTTTGTCAAAACTAACCAGTAGTATACTTTTGTTCACTTGAGGAAATTTTATACATCTTATGTAACTGAGATAAAGGAAATGGAAATATTATAAATTTACAATTCCATATAACAGACTTCTTTGCTGAAGTGCTGATATTTGTTCAGAATATATTTGCTGCTATGATTTTCATTTTCCTCGCCTTTGACTTCTCTCATTAGTTAGGTGCATACTGTTTTTTGCTGCATCACTTGCACATTTCTCGTAACTCGCGTCGTTGGAAAGAAATGCAAGTCACAAACTATTTCAATTACCGATTCAAAGGGTCATAATCAATTTCACCTTCCATATTGCGTAAAAAAAACAACCCGCTCTCCATAGTTATCTAACTCAATAGTTATCAAAATTATAAAAGTTTTCTGCATGTGTCATGAAGAAAAACGACCCTGCGGTGAGGCGGTAATAAAACGAATTGTGAATCATCAATTATAACTTTTGACTCATATAATTGAGAAAAAATGTAGTACGTTTAGATTTCATTCGACTCGACGTGATATAGACAGGTTTGTTTCTGAAATTGTTACGGCTACTACAAAAAAATAACCGTTTTTTATACTGTTTGGGACGAGATTTTTATAGTGAATTTCAGGTTTTGAAAACGAAAAAGGATTTTTTTCCAAAAAAATTCTTCGAGATCAGAAAAGCGGAACTACACATATATGAGCTATATTTCCTTAGGTCCAATTGTAGCTTTGTGAAACATTAAAAAGGTTTTGAGGTGTGTACCGTTTTCTCATAACATTGTTTGTTTGGTAAAATTACCACCTAAAAAGAAAAATTTAAATGGCTAAATTTTTCAAGGTCACTGTTTATGCCAAAAACGTAAATTGACAACATAACAATATTAGATCATTTGAATGAAGACAAATCTCCTATTCTCTCATAGATCGTTCATATATAATAGAAAATTGACGGGTGTGAAGTTATCCACATCCACAAAGTACACTGAGAAAAAAATATCGGATTTTTATTTTTTCATTTACCGACTTTGTACCCCTACTATTTTTCAATATGATACGGTTATTGACTGATTTACTGAAAAAAAGAACCATTCTAGTTTATTAAACTGTCTGAGGGGGTTAAATGGGGTAAAAATATGAAAAAACGACTGTGTACATGTTATTCCTGATCTATTCGACGGAAAAAACTTCACGTCATTATTTTCCAGGCCGTCTGAAGGGGTGAAAATTGAGACATGTAATTTCTGATGATTTGTTCGACAGAAAAAACTTCACGTTATAGTGTACACATTCATTTTTCGAAGATAGCTTTTTTCAAGTTTCCATCCCATTTTTATCCCTTCAGACGACCTGGAAAACTATGACGTGAAGTTTTTTCTGTCGAATAGATCATCATAGAAAACATATCTCAAAATTGTAGGTGTACACATTCAATTTTCGAAGATGAGATTTTTTCAAGTTTCCACCCTATTTTCACCCCCTCACACGGCTTGGAAAACTATGAAGTGAAGTTTTTTCTGTTGAATAGATCATCAGGAATAACATGTTTTAATATTGTAGGTGTACAAAGTCGATTTTTCATGTTACGGATTTTTTAAATATTTTAACCCCATTTTGACCCCTTCAGACGACCTGGAAACCTATGATGTGAAGTTTTTTCTATCGAATAGATCATCATGGAAAACATATCTCAAAATTGTAGGTGTACACATTAAATTTTCGAAGATACGATTTTTTCAAGTTTCCATCCCATTTTCACCCCTTCAGACGACCTGAAAAACTATTACGTGAAGTTTTTTTCTGTGGAATAGACCATCATAGAAAACATATCTCAAAATTGTAGGTGTACACATTAAATTTCCGAAGATAGATTTTTTCAAGTTTCCACCCTATTTTCTTCAAGTTTCCACTCTATTTTCTTCATCCCCTCAGACGGCCTGGAAAACTATGCTGTGAAGTTTTTTTCCTGTCGAGTAAATCAACAGGAATAGTATGTCTCAATTTTGTAGGTGTACAAAGACGATTTTTCATGTTACGGATTTTTAGAATATTTTCTCCCTTATAAATAAACCATATAGGTTAGAATACTCCTTCTGTGTAAGGTGTCACCCGTGATAGTAAAAGTCTTCCTAAATGAGGTCTCATTCAGTGTCACTAAGGGAACCTCTGACATACCGAGTGTCCTCTCATCATAGAAAGTCTTGTCAAGGCAATGCGGGGCTAAACCGTGATAAACCCCTTCTTCCTAGCTACTCGTAGGACCCTTTGTGGACAATAAAGTAACCACAGAATCGAACTCTTGAGTAAACAGAGGAGAACTAAACTTTCCTGTTATCTCTGTAACATCTGAGCAAGAGCTTCTTAGTCTATTCCATTCATCCTGTTAATAAACCTATAAGTTGGAGCAGTCATAAAATATCCTCCTCAAGGTCAGGATCTCTACCTTGCACTAAATTCTTGAGCAGCAGAACCAAAATCTGCTTTCATCAGGAAAGGAAACGAACTCCTTCTGAGCTGATCAGGAAACGCTAAAATCTCCTCTGCTACAGCTAACTTACGAATGCTCTCATATATGGAAATATTACAGTTATTATAAAGATGGAAATAGACCCACTTCCTTTGGACATAATTCCTACCCTAGATCAATCAAAGGACTTATAACTTTCAAGTTCAGAATCCGAAATGTCTTGCTTTGAGCTTTACTTGCGAATAACGTACTTGTTGCTGACATAAAAACTTCTGGTTGGTTGGTGTGGTTGAGCGCGAAATGTTTGCGATGGCTTTTAATTTGACAACTTTTTTGTTTATTCGACTTTTATCAACTGAAAGGTGGACATATGTCATCCAAATATGTCATCCAAATCTCAATTTACTAAACGTGTAAGGTACGCGCTAACTGTGTGGTGATTTGTTGTGTTTCAGGTCTTGGCAAATATGGAGTTTATTCGCTCTTTCCCGGTGGGCCGACTTTTGGCAGTGCGCTGTATTCTCACGCAAGTACGATAGGACGATTTGCTTCTGGTCAGTTCCAGCAGTCGTCAGGGAATACCTTTCACACTGCCCATAAAGGTGAGTACTGAAGTTCTTTCGGTAATGGTAGCGAAAACGGAAACCTTCAGGATCTTCATGAAACTTGCACAGATGAAAAAAACACTCAAGCAAAATCTAAAGGTACATAAACAAATGTCAAATTTGTCAAACTTTTTAAGCCATTTATTCACCAATTCATCGCTATTTTTACCGTATTGGGACATAGTTTCGAAATGTCGTTGTTCTGCATATATTCATCAGTTTTTTTTCAACTGATAGATGGATAGATAGATATAGTATTTGACAACTTTACACTTGAATGTTTGTTGCAAGTCAGTTAAAATATACATAGAAAAAGAAAAAAAAACTAGTCACAAGTTAAAAATATTGGATTATAAATTGTGAATAAAATGAAAGATAATTTTGAGCATTACAATAATCAGTCTAAAATTTTTGAAAGTGTCAAAAAACAAATATTATGTATTAACATGAGCTTCACATATCACATGAAATAAAATCAAATTTAAATCGGCATAATTGAAGTACTTAAAGTAGGTACTTATGATGTTAGAACTTCATACAAAACAACTACACTAAGATTTACCTCAGATATAAAATGTGAATAACGAAAACATGTCAAAAATAGATAATTAACAGATTCAATATTATCTGAACATGTTTTTTGAAGTCCCTTGGTGACAATCGAGTAGAATGGAGAAAACAAAATAATCTAAATTTGATAATAGGCGTAAACTCAAAGAATCGGCATGAATTATTATGCTGATGTAATCAGTTAACCATCTTAAACATAGTACTTACTCGTTAGAACCGTTTGGTTTGATGGGACATACGCGAATTTGAATTTATTGACATAACTAATGCCTTAAAGCAGTTTATTTATTCAATGTATCTCACTTTAACTCTTCCCATAATATCAATTACTAGCTGATGTGCAGGTTATCGAAATCATCTGAACTTTTCTGAAATAGTCAACTCTTACGTTATACAACCTTTCAAATGATATAACACTTTACCTTCAATTCCATTTGAGATTCAAGGTTTGTATAGTGGAGATGGAGAAATTACATAGTTACAAATATGCTATTCATTTTTATCGATCCACCCTGTATCATTATCACTATAAATTATCAACACATAAACACACAAGGCGCGCGAACCAAGCAAACTAAAATTCCAAGATGAAGCTTTGAAACTGCCATTTCCTGTTTCATTATTTTGGTCATCCCGAACACCACAATCCCAGTAAAAGAACAAAGCGAGGCATCAGCCCTGACAGGCAGTAGAAAACTTTATAAATACCTCAATGACTTGTGGCGACATCGGACGCTTTCCTTGCCTTCGAAGTCGAGAGTTTTTGTGGGATCGACTAACGCCTCTTTTTGTTAGCAGGTAAGAAAGTTAGGTCAAAGAAGAGGAATGAAAAAAGTTCGATAAATTACGATGAGGATTACAAAGGTTGCACATTGTTTATAGCGTGCTCTTGTTGGTCAAAATTTTGATAAATGAATTTATGGATAATCATATTTTAGTAAAGAAAAATATTTTAAAATATCCTGATCATTTTCTAATATATCTAACAATATATTGAAAATATATCACAACTGTCGTTGTTTAAACTATATTTAATAAATATGAGCACTGTGGACCTAACTGAAAACGTGTTTCGCTACATGGTAATTTCCTCAGTTGAACTGGTGTTGAAACAGTCTCGAATTGGAAATTGTACCTTAATATTCAGCCTGTATATTTGTATGTGTTTCCCATCGTATATATTTGTTTTACATTGAATGTGTGTATGCGCTTTTTTAACAATTTCTACTCGAAATGTAAATGTTCGTTACATTTAAGGAAATGAAGAATCTGAAAAGGTAAGACCTCGTTAATCCTCATTCCTTAAAAGACTTTTGAGTTCGTTCTTCGTATGGAAGAAGAATAATTTTAACCATATTGATTGCAAAATTGTTTTTAAAATAAACAAATATAAAGGTGTATAAAAGTGTACATACTGTGAAAATGTAGAAAGAGCTAAAATTCGAAATGACGTTTTCGACCGAAGAGTTGAATATTATGAGATTCTCTCGGAACGCTACAGCCATTTTCCATCAGCAATGTTGAACACCACATTTGACAAATTCTTACTCAATATCCTCAGAAACTAAATGTTTGAGCAGGCATTTTGGGTAGAGCAAACCTAAATGGTGAAGGTTGTTTCAATTTGCTCAATATTCAAGTTATGCCAAGTAATAAAAACGCCACCCAGGTAGATTATTGCAGTTATTCAACGAGATGAGGCTCTTTCTCATCCCATAGCACTAGTACGACAGTTTCTGGATAATAACTTTCCTGAGGAGAGGTTCTAAAGACTAGCCACCTAGATCTCCAGATTTCACTCCGTTGAACTTTTCAATGGGGATGGTTGAAATTGACAGCCATGAAACATGAACCCAATTACTATTGTCAATTCACAGGAAATAATTACTAGGTGATGTAGGCTACTAACGCCTGGCATTCTTCAGAGTATAAGGGAAGAAACAGAAGCTCGTTCATATCATTGTATGCACGTTAATGGTGTTCAGTTTGATCATTTAGTGCATTCATTTTCTGTTTTTATTTTCACCTTTAGTTTGAATTGAATTCAAAGAAGTATTTTATTTCTCAGACACTGTTTATCGTTGTAATGTCAAAAATATTACAGGGTTGCATAAAAAATTGAAAACTTTTTCAAATAAAATGTGTAACTGGACACTTATTTCCATTTGAAATTTTTGATCAGTGGGATGTTATGGGGGGTTGCTTATAAAGTGTTGACTTTCAGTAAAATTGAGGTTCCTGAAAATTAAAGGGAGGTTTTTGGCGATTTTTTACAGTCTACATATCAAGAGACGTATTCAAGGTGGCTCGTTCCCATTGAAATGCACCCTATAATTAACAAGACATACTGAAACTAAAACTAATTAAATTATTTATTTGATGATTTCATATAATTAAAAATTATCACATGATTGCTACATATCGTTGCCGCAAAAACTAGATCAAACCCACAATTTCAACGTGTGACCCAAATCGATTGACATTTATAAATAAATAAAACATACGAACACATTACGGTTGTGCAATTCAAACCAGTTTTTAATTAGACTGATTCCTATCGTCGTCCACTCAATTTACTGCATTATATCCTTCGGAATCTCTCTTTTCCTATTTTATTCATTCATCAAATTCGCGCGCCATTCTAGAATAAACAGAGACAACTGCCAACGACTATCATTTGCATATTTTGTGTAAATGGATTGGAATAATACTACAGCGATGCTATTTTTTTCAGTTATTTTTATCAGCGATCGTCGACAATTTATTATCGCTGTTTATCTCCAGTCGTAAACAAGTCTAGATAGTGAAATACACGATAGTGTATATGCGTGATAATAAAAATAAGCTTTTCCGTATCTGGACAAGACATCTCTGATTTTGTGGATTACAATTATAAACACTGCTTAAGACGTGCTATCTCGAATTTCCATAATTTTTTATCTTTAAACTATCTCTGAAAAAACTACTCTGATTTAATTCAGACAACCTACTTCTTTCCACCTTTTAGTGTTGCCTCTTGTCGAGACAAATCAAAAAATGCCTTTTCCCGTCTTGACAAAAATATCCGAAAAAACGCATTTTGTTTGTACGTGAGAACGTAATTGGTGTGCAGAATTTGAAGGAAGGAAGAAACATATTCCTGCTGGATCTTAGAAACTTACTACTGCTGAATGGAATCCACAGTTACTATATCAATGAAAATTTAAAGCTCATTTCGTTTTTCATTTAAAATCGAGAGTACCTATTGTTGAAGGAAAGAGAATTGAAACTTTCTGTTTTTTACCACTTCTATTTGTAAATAACGTTACTGCAGTCCTATAAGGACATATTCAAAGTTATAAATTAAACTAAAAATTATTGATTACATTAACCCTTATAAAACACCACTATAGGTAATAATAGGAGTACTTAGCTTAATTGAGTACCTGCATTTTGTTTACTTGTGACAATGTGAATATGCTAATTTGAAAACCGGTGACTTAACTAGATCGATTTGATCATTTAACAGGTTGCACCTGAACTGTTTATGCTTATGAATTTCCAAGGATTCCAAATAATCGAGTTTGCAACCCTTCCTTGCATACACAGTAAAAAGTATTTCTTTTAAAGAAGATCATAGGTTGCTTTGAAATTTTTATCTCTATTGGAGAAACTTACTTCATGCGAACAGCACCACGTTCCATAAGAGAAACACACTTTGTTTAACGAAAAAATCAAATTTCTTGGCCTTTCAACTACATCATTCGTTTAATGATACTATTGCGAAGATGAACCGTTTGGAATCAAGAAAATGTAATATCATCTCAAAATCTATCACCTATTTAAAGATAAAAATAAATTGTTTCAAATGGAGAGCAATATCAACTTGATCTGAAAAATATTGTTTGTTTGAATTCAAAACTGTATCCCTTCAAATAATTCAATTCGTTTATAACAGGAGTTTTGTGAATGTATATACAAAACTATATTATGATCGACTGAAGATAACAGGAAATTTGTATAGAATGAACAGGATTTCTTTTAAAGAAGTATTTCATTCATTTCAGTTTGAAAAAGACTGTTTTATTTGAACAGATATTATTGAAAATTATTTAAATTTAGTATTACGAGAAACTAACAATGTAGAACAGTGTTCGGTACGCATGTGTTGGAAAGTGACGCTGGTGTGTTGTGATTTTAAGGAGGAAGTGTCTGTAGTTAGTGCAATTCTTTTTCGATTATTTTGTATCTACTATAAAGGAACAAATTTTACAATACTGGGGTCTTACACAGTTGAAAGATATTTTCATGGGTAAGTATTATAATTGAATAAAATTGAGGTGTTTGGGTTATTTAAGAAACTCCGCTATATCAGTAAGTACTGCGTTGTATACTAGTACCGAAGAGAAAGTGGCAACTCTTAATTTTGCCCTCATTTTGCGAAAATTATATCAACGCTTCGTAATTTTACACGCATGCATTATTACATTTGCCGAGCTCTGCAAATGTATATT
>WOGJ01154657.1:0-10060 GCA_015342185.1 Leptinotarsa juncta | reverse complement strand
TTTGAAAACATTTTTCTAGAGGTGATTCCGAATCGAATGAACTATCGCTCATATTTTTAGAACTTTTATCTCTATTTTTCATGTCTTTGAACTTGTTGATTAGACTATTATAAATTCACACAATTTCCATAGCATGTGATATTTTTAAATCAATTATTGATTATTACAATTTCATTCTTATGGAAAAAAATGCACATCTGCTCAAAGAATGAATTTCAGACAGACTGACAAAAAATTGTATTCCAAAATCAGCTGATAGCGAGTAGGGCACGAATGTTTTTTATCAACAGCAACATCAAAAAATTAAACAATTAATTGATTGTGGAATTTGATATTGAAACATTTACTTTCGGTACTCACAATCCAAGATCTAAAGTAATATATTGCAATAACTAGCTAATATTTTTGGGTTTACTAGTATATGAAAGCCACATTAAAATCCTTTCATATTTTTCATGAATATTTCAGTAACCAACAATAATCACATAGATCACAAAATATTATTATCGGTGTTTCACGTCCCGTGATGACTCACAATTTTTTAATGACAGTAACCGTTCAGCATCACTCTAGTGCAAGTCATAAATGTCGAAGCTATAACCGCTCCTGTGCAGACTCACCAGAATATTATCGCTCCAGGAAGTCGAAGGGTCCGTCCAGAAGAGTGCCCACGAAATCTGCGAACAAAGAGAAATATGAATCTTTTGAGTCTCGAGGTGTATTTACATAAGCACGAAATAATCTTCGGTGGAAGTCTGGATCTTTATGGAGAACAATGGAAGTGGGATTGGGTTAGGGAAATAGTGAATATGGAAATCGGGCGTTTGTCAGAGGGTTATTAAGGACGTTGTTTATTGCGGAAATATTAAAGGGATTTTCGTTTGTGGGGTTATGTCGACTTTGAGACCGATTTCGTTCACTGTACGTTTATAGAACTCCGGTGGAAATTATTAGATTCGAAACGGATTGACTGTTTCAGTTTATACTCCGTATCTTGTTACAGAATGTTCTAAAACATACGTCCAAATGAATGCAGGTGATTGTTGATTGTTCGAAATCTATTGACAATTAATCTATGGCTTGGAAAAGATGAAGCAAAAATTCCAAAACTTAGGTCTCATAGTCGATATCAAATACGATGAACTAAGTGTTTCAAAACTCAATATGCGACAAATACTCATTTGCCATATTTCCTATATCTTGTTCTATACTAGGTCTTCCTATTCTCCGAAGCTGACTAGTAATAATGTCTTCCAAATAACATTTATGACCATTTGTGGACAGTATATGACCGGATATCGATTACAAAGTCCAAAATCAAAGTGAAAATTTGAATATTTTCGAAAAATTTGAGCCATTTGTGAAAGTTTATATGGAATGTAGTAATAGAGAATTTGAACACCACAAAACTTCATAACGGGAAACACCACATGTGAGGAATCTGACAATAAGTACGCAGGCAGAAACGTGTTGAGAAGCATCGAAGAACCTAAGCTACGAAGTATTGATATAGTATGTCTAATTAAAAAACCATACCGAAAATTTCGTTAATTTTTCGTATTCAAAAGTATTCCGACGGAAATCAGAATTGAATGGGTCACTTTTCATTCATTGATTATTTGTGCACATTCATTTTGCAACGTCTTTTAAAACGCAAATAACTAAAATTATGCAATCATATTCTCAAACTCCTGGAACCAAAACTTATGTATGTAATTATTAGTCATGGATAGGTTTTTTCAATTTCAATGAAGAAGTGCAGCAAAAGAACCATCATCAATTGAATAGGTATATACCACCTTCCTCAGGACAACTGTAATATATTTAATAATATTATGTTTTATATCACAAACGGAACTACTTACTGACGTGAGATTGAGAAATAAAATAAGTATCTCTGCAGAACATGAAACATTTCTTTTTTTGATGGAAGTGACTAACAATGACAATAATTTTAAGGAGGAAAATTTTGATTAGAAGTGACTTTTACTTTTTGACATTAGCGAATGTGAGTATAGATTTGACTAAGATTTGTTAAAACAGTTCTTTTTTTCATAGATCTTTCATCATTATTGATGTGTACCATTTCCAGAAAAACTCTTTTTCAATTGGTTTGATTCTGTACAAAGGACAGTGGAATTGTTGAAATGCATTTTATGGTCATTATCAAAGGAATACTCATAATCGAGGTAAGACCTCGTTAGTCCTTAGCTCGCACAAGTATTTGGTAAAGTCTGGAATTCACGGAATTGAATAAAGGGATTGCGATTCAAAATATCATGGACAGCCTAAAAGATCCATCAAAATAATATATAAGGAACACTTAGCACACCTCAAATATGGAAGATCAGAAAAATCATCAGTCGCCCATCATATTTTGACAAAAAAAATTGCTCCAGTAATTTCGCATGTGAATTTGATGTAAGTTTATCATCTACAGTGAGACCAAGCAAAATGTAACCTCCAGATCGTTATATTTAAATATATTAACAGTGCCATTTATATGACCTAGGGAATATATCATTAGCACTATTTTATTGACGTTGAGTGGTAGATGATTTTTAGTAGCCCATGTAATTACTTTTTTATAGACCAATTCAGTTATTTCTGGACAATCCAATCCAAGCAAACAATCCAATAGTACTATTGGATTGTTAGTGTCGTCTGCATAAGCATGTCATATAGATACGTTATTAGAATGTTCGTACCAGGTAATATAAATTTTCATATACGTAGGCTAGTTCTGCGACAAGAAATTACATTTCATATAACATCTCCTCGAAATAATTCATTAGTCAAGTCTTCAATCAGCTCAGTTATCAAGATTTTCAACGACAATTTTACGTATTTTTGTGTTATAAACAATCATAATTTGAATTCTTTTTCAAGTATTCAGAAGCAGAATCAGAATTGAACGTCTCTCCTTCACGCTTATATATGAATTCTTCATTTCGTTCCACGGAAAGTTATATAATCCTTTTTTTGTCTTTTTATTGGCTGTACACCAGAAGAAGGCAATACGAGTTTTTATAAACATTATAATAACTAACTGAACTTTTCAGTGTTTTCTGTATCGAATTGACATGTTTTGTTATTCGTTGTGTATATTTGAAAATATCAGCATGTATTCATTTGTTCATAATTTTTTGATATTGATTCAAGTATCTGCTATAACTATTCACACATCGACAAATTCTCTTACAATATATTTTGAAGTTTAGCATATAAGTGACATTCAAAAACCAGACAATGTTATTCAAATTACCCAGCACCAATTTTTATAAGGACCGTACACGTGCTTGTGAAACAAAAGGGCACTTTATCGTCATTCCAATACAGAATTCGTCGGATATTTCAAAGAAAGCTGCTATCATACTCGATGTCATTCCATATCAACGATCTCCATTGGGTCGTTTCACTCTTCTGTGCCGGAGTAAACGTTTCACTATTTTTTTTGTTAAACCATTTCCGGCCTTCTCATGTAGACCTGCCATACTCCTATGAAAGGCTTTTGTTGAATTTCTATATGTTGATTTATCTCAACAGACGGCTAATGGACCGAAGTATATTGCTTTGTGCTTCACGATATTTCAGAGTTTGAACGGCCTCGTAAGTGCTTCTACCAATAGTAGAAATTTATATTCGTTTCCAATCTCCTGCCATATTCATTAAACTTGTATTCGCTGCTGAAACGGATTTTGAAATATACAGTGGACTATGTAGCGTTATTCGTTATTCATCTATGCAGTTGAAATTGAAGAAGAAAAATGGTATCACTTCTAAACAAATTCCAGTAATATTTTATTGTTTCACTGAACAGTTTACAAAACCTCCATATGTGTTTCGCTATAAAATATCTTTCTCGAGCTTATTCCCACTAACTAAATTCTACTCAACTGGTGCTTTTGACACTTGGGCTGAAAATTCCCGTCCCTAAGAATGAAAACGCATTTTTTTTTTGTTCAAAATTATCTCTTTTCATCAACCTAATCAACATCAGAAGCCACATAATCATTCCAGCGCCGTTGGAATGATTATGTAGCTTTTGCCTCAAAATAGGCATTTTTTCCGGGTCTGCAAACATCTAGTAGTCGATGGGAGTCAAATCAGGCGAATTTGGTATATGCGATAGGAATTCAAAGCCCATTTCATGCAATTTTGCTATCGTTTTCATTGATTTGTGACACTGTGCAATGCCTTGATGAAGGAGCACCTTCTTTTCTTCAAATGGGGTAATTTTTTCAAAATGTTGGCCTTCAAACGTTTCAGTTATGCCATATAACACTCACTGTTGATAGTATTTTTCTTCTCAAAATAGTTGATGAATATTACATCACGCACACTTCAAAATACCGAGGCAATAACCTTTACAGCCAATTACTGTCTTTTCGTGCGCTTTGGACAAGGTTCACCAGTTGCTCTCAACTCAGATGACGATAGTTTTGATTCCGGAGTGAAGTGATGGATCCATGTTTCATCCATTGTCACATATCAATGCAAAAATTCCGGTTTATTATGTTCAACACAGCTCAGAATCATCAAGATGTTCCTGTTTTTGGTTAACAGTGAGCTTGTGCGGCACTCACTTTGAACAGAGCTCATGCAAAATAAAGCCAACACGTTCTTTTGATATCTTTACAATGTCAGCTTACTCACGCAACTTCACTTTTCGATCATTTAAAACGATTTTGTGTTTGTTTACGTTTTCTGATGCAAACCCACGTTTAATTGTTGCTTCTAATGGAGCGGAATCGTTCCCACTGGAGGGATACGACGAACGATGCAACATGAGCAATCTTTAATTGCCCGATGCAACTTTCATCCTCGCAACAGTCCAGTACACACTGGAGCGATACGATAGCCTATAGGATAAGCAACGGAACAGTTGTTTTCATCCGTTCTTGTTTTTGCTTACCGGAACTTGCAAAAGGCGAAGCGATAATCTAAAAAGTACTGGTTACACCCATATAATGTTTAATATTAAACACAGTTCGGCAGTGGTTTTCCGTGAGCTCTCTCAACATGAACGGAAATTCAGAGAGTTTTATAGAAAGAGCTCGTATAGTTACCATGTTTCGATGAGATTGTTGTCACGAAGGATTGCACGTCTTCTTGCTGACCCGACATGAACGTGTCGAACGATACTGCGCCTTTCTTTCGCTGTCCCCCTTACCGACGCGACTCCAATAATTATCGGTGTAGAACCGCAATCGTTCCAGTGTGCACCAGATTAGTTGCTTCCATTATGTATGCACGATTATGAGTGATCGGTGTCAAATCGGGATCGGGTTGCTTATCGAATCACCTGTTGCATCGCTCATCGTATCGCTCCGGTGGGAACCGCGCCTAACACTTTTCAATCCATTGCTTTGCTTGAACGGTATTTTTTCCCATTAAGAAGTATGAAATTAAAACACGAAATTGTTTTTAATCCATTGTTTCGAAAATTACAAAAATAGTGTCACTTTCAGCACAATAACTGACAAATTTATAAGTAGAATATCATGAAATTTCAACAGCTTTCTTCTGAAGGTTAGTACTAACTACAAAAGTGGCGAATTAAATAAGACGATTTGTTGGTTAGGTCTGAGACTTGGGAACACGTTGGGAACAATGTTCAAATAATATAACTGAAAAAAATTGAAAAATAATACTTTCCTCATTAAACTCACCAGTGTGTCACAAAAGGTAGAACATATATCAGGTAAGAGATTTCTGTCATCAACTGCATCACTACGAATAAAGTAATATTTTTGTTGGGAAGTTCCTTTCTCAGCTGCAGAAAAACTTTAAAAACCTATATCTTCTAGAAATCAGCAGATAAAACATTCTACAAGGAGGAATACCACGAGTATTCCACATGAAACTTATCTACCCATCATAAAAGTCACACAATCGGAATATAATTTAAAATTTTCGAAATCCAGCAAAAATGCAAGTGGTTTCATGAGCCTAACTCAACGTTTGTGATCTTAGACTCGTTAACGCAGTTTAGTCTTGACGTAGATACTCAAAACTGAAATAGAAGATTGAGTCAAAGTTTTCAGGAGAAAAATGTTCTATTTATTAATAACTTGCCTATCAGAAAAGAGTTATGAAATCATATAATACTCATATTAACCTTTCGGAGACTAAATTCTACCTCCGTCTTCAGAATTGAATATTTGAGAATATTCGTAGTTGTTTCTTCACTGGATCACTTTATTTCTAATCGACCTCGACATATATCAAAAATATGTCCATTTTGTTTATTGACTTCTGAAACATTCGAAGTATTCTCTGTTGAAATTTCCCCACTATTCATAAACATAATATTCACAAAGAGTTAATTACATTTTTCTTACTGTTTTGGGTGGTTCACCAGCTACACAATATGAAAACTAAAAAAATGCTGAAAACATTTTCTGTGTAATATAAATCACTGAAGATTCCAATTATTAGCAAATTCGATCTACAAACTGGATAATATATGGAAAAAATTAAATTTCCACACTTAGCTACTTTTAGATGATTAACATTATGGAAAAAAATCGTTATCCTTTTTCAAAACACAATGAACCTAAAACAAGTTTGATACTTTCTGGATCATCGACTTCAAAAAATTATGATTATAAAAACATATTCCAGTGTAAATTTTGTTATATCGGAAAAGTATAGCTGAGATGAAGTTGTCCTGACTTTGAACAAATTACTGTTGGAAATCTTCGATAAGAGGGGATTGTTGGATCATTCCCTTATGAATTTTTTGGGTCTCATCAACGGAGTTGAAAATCATGTACATAATACTGTGCTAGGAATTGCACCTTAAAAGGAACACCTCGTTAATCGTAAGCTCGCACAAGTTTCGACTTCTGAGGGTTGTCTTTCGTAGGAGAGTAGCAACCGAAAAACCTGATTTCAATAGATTCAATAGAATAACTAATGAAGGAAAATAGCAATTTTGGACGTTATTTTATATTTTTGAATATAAGTAATAGAAATATTGTTTCAACAGACCGATAGAGTTTTGTAAGATAATATTTATCATATATTTTATCTGTTTCTTAAGAAGAATATGATTACAACAAAAAATGGCAGTACTTGTACAAATCAAAACAAACAATAAACAAAAACTTGAATTTTAATATTCTTCAATACTGATATGGAAAAATATACTTCATAAGTTATAGTAATGACAAGTACTTCCATTTCACAAAAAAATTCAACGTGAATATATTATAAATAAGTACACTCTGACTCCATACAATTAATATCAACAACATAAAGTATAGCTATATTTGAAAACGAAAATTTCATTGCTTCTTGGAAGGCACCATGTTTTCACGTAAGTATTAAGTCTATAATAAATTTTCTGGGTTTCAACAAGCTCTGCTCTAACATATATCTAATACCATTACAATGAAAGAACTTGAATTATCCGAGAAAATCCAAAGGTACCAAGTCATTTCACGACTGTACCTAAATTGATTGAAGAAATAATCACTTTTTGAGCAACTGTGAAAATCTAAGTGCAGGGTTGCAGTTGCAGGGTTGCCAGTTGCACCGTTTTTTATATCAACCTTTAAACAGAAAAACCTGTATATTTCAATGTTTTTAGATGCTACGTTGAATTGTAAATAACTTTTATTTCGAGATTTTCACAGTTTTTTTATATGAATTTGTTATATGGAATATGAGACTGAAATTCTACAGTTTGTACCAAAGTTGGAGATCGTAGGCACAGGGTGTCGAACAGAAATATTCAAATAAAACGCTCTGTAGACATTACAAAGGCGATGAGACATCAAACAAATGCAATCATTATCTGCTGTGAGGACAACCCATTGATAACTTCTACCGCAGTAATAGACGAAACGTTGGTCATAGAAATAAGCAGATCATGACAAATAAAGCCGGAAAAGAGCTTTGACGAAGTATTCATAATAACTCATAATTTTTTGCTTTTCAAATATCAGAACCTAATCGGAATATTATGGTAATGACAAAACATAACACTAAAACTCTAAATTATTTACTTTGCTCAAACGCATTACTCATATTAATTTCACCTATTGCATCGATAAATATAAATGTTTAACGAAAACTTATTTTATTTAGTAATCACAAAACTCAAGTTAGGCCGCATAAATTTCCAGTTCCTCAAATTTTTTTCTATTGGGAAAAATTTAAAAAAATGCTGTTGATTGGGTGACAAATGGAATAAAAAATAATTATTCAATCAATTACTTTGAAGTATTCTTATATAGTCAACTTTTCATGTTAATGTCAACTTTCAAAAGTTAATGATGAATATAAATAATAATTCCAATGGGGATTATTTTAATTTAACTTGATTTACATGGAAAGCATTACAAAAATGTCAGCAGAACTTGCAGAGAATTTGATAAATAGAAATTGATAGGAATGATAGAAAATTCAGGAGAATGAAAAATAATTTTGAAACTTATGGTAAAGCCGCTAACACATATTCACTTAACGTAGTGGTGAATGAAGATAATGTCATAAATATTCAACTATTCTTTCATGCACGCTTAAAAATGTGTAAGGCTTCAAACTCTCCCACCTAATGACGCATCACAAGGTGTAGGTTCATTTGAGATTTTTGGAGATGAAAGAATGGCATTTTGAACAATTGCTCGAGTAACTTAGTAATCCACTGAAAGAACTGGGAGAAATTTTCAGTGATGATGTGGTTTTCGTAAAATAAAAAAAAAATTACGAAAAGCAAAGATTAAAAAAAAACGAAAATAATTCAACATAGCTCATTCAAAATGAAATAACGATTTTAAAAACGACAAAATATACGAAGTATTCCATTTCAAATGAGTGATTTATTCTGTTTCACTTTATGGTACGTTCTCCTTATGTAGTCACATCCATATGTTATATATTGTTTTTTTAGGAACACCAAAAAACCATTCCAAAACGGTGTGAGATATCGAACTTATTCATAACTCAACGTTTCATCCAAAACAGAGTATTCCAGTTTATATAAAAAACGGTAAAACTGGAAACACATTCATAGATGGAGTAGTAGAAAGCCAAAAACTTTCTTTCCCAAAAAACATTCATAGGGTATCATAGAATCATAGAGTAAACGGTAGTTATTTTATAGAACTAAATGAAAATACTGGAAAGACTAAATCAATTTTGAATTTTCACTTTCATAGAATTAGGATCATTTCATATTAACAATCGAATAAGGAAAGGAACGAATGAATATTATAAGCGTTACCTTCAAAAGATTCCTGTGAATCCAATTTCTGTAGAATATTTGTAAGTATATTTTATTCTGTCTTCAAGAGTTTATGTATTTTGCCTGCAAGTGAATATGTTTCAATCTCAATGTTTTTCTCGGATTTTTCAAGTTTTCCATTACTCAATCTGGTAAACAACACCCAACCCAATAATCTAAGCCACACATATGAACAAAACTGTTAACGTATTTCCCAATAACAAGTATTAACCGAACCAGGTTTAAAAAGTGTTTATAAAAAAGATTTCTTAAAAGTAACACCACCCCCAATAATGTAAATATAACTTTATAGTAAAAATATCAACTTAACAGTAACATACCGAGCTCCTGAATGAAAATGTTAGTTTCATGAGAAAATATTTCGAATATTGCAATGAATTATCTATCACCATTACAATACTTTGAAATTGGACTTTTTGTGAAGCTTAAAGCATTTTTTAGACATTAAATTAATCATTCTTTCACATTTATTTGAGTCAATTTTTAATTATAAAATATTTAAATTCGATTATTATTTCGAAAGCATTATAATCGACTGTTTAAATCTTTCACACCCGAATGATATAAGGAATCACAAATGAAATGTTGCCTTGAAAATGAAACTAACTGATCAATTGTTTTTTCTTACGTATATATTTTTCCGTCAGTAAAAGAAACCGAAAAGAAATTTGATTGCAACTTCCTCACATTGCACTTTGGTTCAGTCAGAAGTTAGTATCCAAGTTTCATATATAATGGGTGTTTTTATAGAGGTATAGAACTTTAAGTTGGCATTACTTTTCAAGATGGCGACCGATTTAACAG
>WOGJ01154655.1:0-17877 GCA_015342185.1 Leptinotarsa juncta | reverse complement strand
GTTAAAGAGATTAGAAGTAGTTTTGTAAATAGAAATACCAATTCCACATTTGCAAACCACCTTTTTGCAGAAGGACATGAGTTCAATCATGAATACGATGCGGTACATTTGGAAGAGAAAAGTTTGAAACTCAATCTTCTATATTGTTTAGAAATCAAAAGACTCAGGAATTCAGGTAATTTACTGAATGATCAATTAGAATTGTATAAGTCTCCCTTACTAAATATTTTATCAAATGTGGAAACTGGGACATAAGCTCAGGTAATTTAATTCATTACAAACATAGGTAAAAATCAGGTACTTGAAATGTAGGTACTTCAAATTCTAGAATAAGATATGTGTAGAAATGGTTAGTTAAGACACGTCCGAAGACGCCATTGTATGCCGAAACACGTGTTGTATTTCTGTAAAACCGTTTAGTGAAAATCTCACAATAAAGTGTTTTTTGAATACGTCAGTGTAAAATGTTTAAAAAGTTTCATGATCTTAATATCGCAGGCGTGTCCGTATTTTCAATTGGAGTATTAGAAATCTTTTTTTTTCCATTTTTTGTCTTGCTTGAAATGAAAACAACATTGAAGAATTAATTGGAACACAGACTCTCCTATTATGTCGTGGGAAGAAATATGAGTTCTATTTTCTGGAACTCTTAAAAATATTTGGCAAGATTCGCGAAAAAACCCACTTCACGCATTTGCTGAACGGTGAAAATTTTCCTTTCGATGATTATATTTAAGAGCATTCATTATCGAAAATAACAGCTGGGTAAGCCATTATTTCGTTTGCATACGGTTTAGTGCTTTTAGGACCATAAAAATTGTTTGACTTAACTATTCGAGGTTTGTCCAAGCGAGTACTAAAACCTTGAATCGTGTTTGCGAAGCTACCAAATATTAAATTCTGAATATCGAAAGTCGATTTCAACAGGGTGTGGTACAGAGAAGCACAATACCATTACTATTGTGTATCGTGCGGATCGACCAATTAGTTCTAATTTGAACCAATTCAAACAGTTGAATTGAGACGTGTCAAGCGTTCTAAATAAGGCACAATCAAACCTTATTAAGTTCTATTATATAACGCAATGAAAACATAGTCGTAGTAAATGGTTCACCAGGGGTCAAGACTATTAAGTGGATTGTTGCAACATGTACTACGAATTTATTGAAAATTGAGGTCTATCTTTAGTTTCTTGGCAAAATTACGACGTCCTACGATGTATTCAAAGAAGTATACGAGTAAATATTTTTTGGCGATGAATCGCATTCGATGTAATTATTATTATTCAACTTCACGTCACAGATTGAATTGTGGCTCAAATGAATGTATTTTTTGCAGTCCAGATAATACTAATGATATGATTTTATTTTCCATGAGGATTTTCAAATGAACAAAAACACATTAATGAATAAACTGCAATTATATAGAACACTGAAGATCAGTTGGGTAATGTATTCTATACAAAGTTCATTGACCTTCGTTATTAGTCTTGAGCAGAAAAAAATATATAAAGTACAGTCTTGAAGAACAAACAAAAAACCAACAATCGAATATATTGCTTTGTTGACAATAGCCCACTTGTCCTTCCATTTGGATTCAAGGACATCGGCTACGGAGGCACATCTTCACCGGCAGCAGGAGGTTGCATATCTTAATGAGGATCTAGAAGTGATTTCGAATTGTAGTGAAAGTTTTCTCCAAGAAGATAAATATCTTCGAACCGGATATAATAATGTCATATCAGACAATTCCGTTTTCTGCTTCAATAAGTTTGTTGGGGGTTAAAATGGACACCAATATGTCTTGGCACAATCATGTCGCTGGAATTGCAAAGGCTGCTTCTCAAAAGCTTGGAACATTGTTTCGAACCAGGAAACAGTACACACCTCAGCAACTTTTGATGCATTATAAAGTTCAGATCAGACTTTCTCCCAAACAAACCCTGAAGTTACTGGATTCCATCCAGAAAAGAGCCATCCGCCCGATTGGAGACGCGAACTTCACGTGCAACCTTGATAGCCTGGAACATCGAAGAAAATTTGGAGATTTGTCTTTCTTCTATAGAAACTTTCACGGGAAGTGTTCAGGTGACTTGGCACATTTGCTTCCACCAAGAGTGGTACATATCAGAAATACGCGACGGACTGTGGCTGCTCATCGTTTTGAGGTTCAACTCGGTACACCTCGAACTTTACTGTTCAAGAACTCTTTCATCTAGAGAACTGCGTTTATGTGGAATAAACTTCCTGAGAACGTTTTTCTAAAAGGATTTGATCTTCAGCGATTCAAATCCAATGTGAAACGCTACTTTCCCACAGACACCGCTCTGAGTAATTTTCTTAAAGATTTTTGTGTAATGCTCCTAAAAAATACCAAAACACATACACACACTTCCATTCTCTTCGAAAAAGACAAAATAGAATTCCCCTAAGTCATATAAATCCAAACTCATCAATTTCTTCATATTCAGTGTAAGATTTCCACTCGAAAGTTCACTTTAAAGCTCCTGCTACGTTGATTCAAATGAAATTTCAAAATAATATAGAAATGTAATAACTCAAAGGAGGATCATTAAAAGCAGTTAATATCGACATACCTACGTATACCTCTTACAATTTGTGTTGTATGCAACTATCGAAAAAAAGTCTGTTTGAGTTGCAGCCTAATGAGCTCATTACGTCATCCCTTATCTTCTTATAACAAGTGTTTCAACAATCTTATCCCAAACATTAGTTTGCACAGGTCTTCATAGTTGAACGTCTATTCAACTCTTCTGGGCTTGATTTCGATTATACATTAGTCAGTGCATTGCTTGCAGCTAAGATCTTTATTAGGTCGCCCTATTTTGTTCACGTCATCTCATATGTTGGTTTTTCGAGCCCTGACTATATACTAAGTTATTCAGTGGGGCGAATCATCTGTATATGGTTATGACATCGAAAAGAAAGTTCAATCGTCGCAGTGGAAGAGCCCATGAAGGTTAAGACCAAAAAAGTACGTCAAGTTAGATCAAATTTCAAGGTTTTGCTCACTGTTTTCTTCGATTACCATGCCACATGGTCGTACGGTGAATAGTAAGTATTATTTTGAAGTTATGCACCGCTTCTGTATCTGTAGAGTAGGGACTGTGAGTAACTATCTGTGACCCATTTACATCCTCCCGAGGAGTTGTCCTCCTAGGTGTCATCGTCCTCCTAGGTTATCTTCCATGCTGTCCTTTCCAGGAAGGTGGACAGGTCACTAGGAGACATTTCCTTTATGTCGGCAGGTGTAGGCCAAGCCTCGCCGAACACACACTCTCTTATTAACGATAACTCCGGACATTCGCATAGAACATGTCTGACGGTTTCATCTTCTAGTTCACCCATTCTGCATAGAGGTGTGTCTACTAGCCCCATATTGTGGATGTGTTTCCTTAGTTGACAGTGGTCAGTCAGAAATTCTACTGTTAAGCGTAGATTTTTCCTGGTCATCGTCAGATATTTCTTCGGGGCCAGCTTCCCAGGGTCGCCCAAGGTGATCCTGGCAAGATTGCACCGCTTGCGAGAAGCAATACGAAAAAAAAAACGTCCGACATTGTCGAAAAACAATTTATGGCGTTTGCATCGCGATAATCCACCTGCTCACTCGTCATTGCTTATTCGTATTTTTTGGCCTAAAACAACACCGTAATCATGCCTCAGCTACCGTATTCACCAGATTTGCCCCCCTGCGACTTTTCCTGTTTCTGAGATTGAAAAGACCCTATGAAACAAACGTCGGCATTTCGACCGGATAGCTGAGAATGCTCAAGGACATACCAAAAAGTGCATATCAGAACTGCTTCGAGGATTGGAAGAAACGCTGGCACGTGTGTATTATATCTGAAGGGGACAAAATTTAAATTGATGAATACATAACTATTTATTGAGAAAAATGAAAATTCGCTTTATTTTTCGAACAGACCTCGTATATACAATCTGTTCCGTGTTATCATTCTCGTTTGTATTTCATTTAGTGAGTTTTCGACTACGAAAATCTTAAAAAGTGAAATAATACTATTTTCAGTATTTTTTTGCTATTCGGCATCCGAATATATTTCGCATAATTTCTCTATCAGAGAATCAAAAGTTCACTCGTCATCAAATGTGTTCTCTACTTGTTGATATTTACTGGCCGATTATTTCATAACATTGCTCCCAGACTGCACAATATTTTATAGGTCCACATTCCAAAATCAGTACGAGGAGCAAATGTTCAATTTTATTGCTCAACTTCTAATATTGTGCAATGATATGGTGCGTATGTAAGTCGCTTTAAATATAGTAAAATGTACAACTTTCAGATTTACACTTGCAAGTAATCAAACTTTAAAGGAAACCTTTATTTTACAACACACTGAAAGCGTTTCGAAAAATATAGATAAATTCAATTTAAAAATGATTTGAGAATGTTAGAATGATGAATACATAATGAAACTGTTGTGGAATTATGTAAATTCAATTGTATTCAAAAAAGTAATTTCGATGATAGACAGACCACAGAACTGACCAACAATTATTTTTCGATCCTACACTTTCTCCACAAATAAAATAGTTGGGGTCCGTTATGCCGACTTCAGCGTATTACTTTCTAAAGGTCATAGTATAAAAAGATATCGGAAAACTTCTCAACAATATAAATTTTTTTCACGAAATAAGAAAAGCTAAATACGTTCAGTTGTACAGTGCATTTATTTAATGTCCCCCCCTTTTATTTTGTGAACGGGTCGACTCAAAAAATTGAAATTTGGGATAATGAAATTAATGCATGAATACTTTATTTTGAAGTGAAATTGACATCCGGGAAAAAATTTAATGGATAGAGGTGACACATCATTTTGAAGCTCCTGACGAATACTTCACAAGCCTAGAATATGAAGTCAATATCTTCAGCTACTACAAAATGTATATAGTATAATGATGTAGAGCATTTTTCAAATTTTCAGCAACTCAAGCTTATTCGCAAAGTTCCACTAAGTGTTGGGTCGGTTCTTTTTCTCGTTTTGTTTTTGGAGTTTAATATTGTGAAATTTTTCAGCGGTCACGAAACATTCCCAGTGCACATAATAATTATTTTTAACAAGAGTTTTTTGTCACGATTCCTTTGGCTTGAAGAAAAACAACATCATATCAGTTCAAAATTTCGATGGAACAATAAACTAGTTACGGTCGTGAAACATTTTTTGCACTAGTAACCTCGCTGACCGTCGAAATTAACGGTAGACAATTTTAAAATAACCCGAACGTCTTTATATCGGAAACTATTTTTAGGATACATAATATAAGGATTCGGTTGCGCTTAACGGTTGCTGTTGTTCAACCTTGACACTGATGAACTTGATTCATTTACGAAATTTCAATTAATTTTAAAAACAGGCAAAATTCTGTATCGCTTTTTTTGATAATTAATTTGCGTAATCGTGTTAGTTGATTGAACGGCAGTTTTTATTTGGTAATGGATTCATGATGTAGAGGTGGTATACAATTACATAATTTATCATTTATTCCTTAACGAATAAACCATTTTCCCTATCAAATTGGCAAATTGAAAATATTTTTTCTGTTCTTGAAGTAACTTTAATAATTCATCCTCTTACCCAAATAAGTTTAAAGTGGAAGCAATTTCACAAACTTACTAAAGAAAAAAGTGACTACATGTATTTTCTGCAAGCAAATTGAGAATGTTTGAAAAATCCGATTAAAATCTGTTTTTCTGTAAACCAGCTGTCGCATCCCTATGAAAGACAACCCTCAGAAGTCGAAACTTGTGCGAGCTAAGGACTAACGAGGTCTTACCTTTTAATGTGTGACTCCTAGCAAGGGTTGGACGATAGGAAGTGAAAATCGATCGTCAGACTTCGCGGCATGAACCACCGGTTCACACAGCGGTCGATTGAGTGAGTGGAGCAAAACACCCTCGTCAACCCGACCGGCTACCGTAAAATGGGTTTCTACTTACCCGCCAATGCAAAGAAGTGAATCTGGTTACAACCAATTTTAGTAACAAGCAATGATCAAAGGAAAACGGCAACACTGTCCAGAGTCCTATATTCTAGCTTGTTGCACATTCGAGAAGAATGTGCCTTCGATCAGAAAACCAATCTAACAAACGGTAGTACCGGAGAAAAATACAAGTTCATCAACCTTTAATCTTGAGATATTAAAATAAATATAGTTTAAGAAAACTAAAAAATACGCTTTTAAATAACATCGAACTAAAAAGTTGAACATTTATTTTTAAATAAGCTTAAAACAATAACGAACGAAAAAAGCGACGGGCGCTTGATATACAAAAAATATGACACAGACCCCCCGCTTTTTTCACAATACTAGTATTTTTCGTTAGTTATTGTTTTAGGCTAATTTTTAAAAATTATTTGTAACTTTTTAGTTCGATGTTCTTTAAAATCGTGTTTTTTAGTTTTTCTAAATTATATTTATTTTTCGTTTTTTAGTTTCGTATGCTATAAAAGCGTGTTTTTCAGTCTTTTTACACTGAAAATCCGCTACTTAGTCCAAGGAAGGCAGCAGGCGGGCAAAGGAGGGTTACAAATAAGGCAGCAGGTACGCATGTTCACAAAAAAATACGTTTTTCATATGAAGAAATACATGTAAAGTGAGTTCGAATTATATCAAGAAGGTCACGTACAGCTCCATCTGCCCGCGAATAGAGCAAGCAATAATGTTAATAATTCTGTCGATAATTCTGTCAAATACAGATCACGATCATTCAAACGGGAATAAATATGAAATGAAAATGATGGCGTATTTATATTAGCATGTCTTGCACCATTTCAAAGGCGAAAATTTGAAAAATTTGTGGTACCTGTCAAAAGTCGCAAAATTTAGGTTTCAGCAAAAAAAATTCGCTAATATAACCCAAATATATGCGAACATTCGCAAAAAAAATCACAAAAATTCAATTGCAAGCGAAAGGCAAAAAAAAATATATTCATGCAAATTTAAGACGTGTATGTGAATTTTCCGTCATTTTCAATTTTTAGTTGTTTATATTTGGCCAAGTTTTGGTTGAATTCAGATTCAATACCCAGAAAATGACTGTCTTAAATAACTATTGAAATTTAATTAAGGCTATCAATGAAGGGACCGGAATATTAGCTCAAAAATTGTTTTTTTCTTCGTAATATCCGAACATCCAAAAACCAACACTTTTCCCAATCACCAGAACTTATTCAATACTCTTTCACCAACCAAGTTGGCATCTTCAGGAGATGAAAAAACCGAAAATGTTGTCAATGTTGTTTAGTGTTTAATATGTTGTTAAGTGTTTAATATTACTTGTAATTATTTTAACTACTGGACCTCCAAGGTCAAATCCTACTTTTTGGGGAGCACGCTTTAGTGGCCATTTTCGTATACTTTACAGGCTAACAAGATGCGCTTATTACTAGTATATTTCATTTCATTGCTTTCCTAGTTCTCAATTTTTGTGATCGGTACCGCATTCTCATTAAAATAAAAAAATTTGAATTTGAAAATTGAATCATAGATAGGAACTTTTGAATAAACATCCTAAAGTTGAATTAATACTCTCAGTATATTATCTGTCAAAAAAGTCTGGAGAAATAAATCAAAATGTCTACAAGTAAGTAGACGATGTAAATGACCTCATTGATCCTATCTTTGGTGCCTTCCTTTCTTTTTTATACAATGTGGTTAAGTCTAATCAATAACCGCACCCAGTATTTATTATTATTTGAAGCGAATCTAGTAGTGGGTTTTTCTACCTTTTCCAGAACAATGTCCTTGCACAGTTTTTGTTATCTTGTGAACATATAATTAATGATAACGCAGTTTTCTGTTTACTCGGCATATGTGTACCCTTATTTTATAGGTGTATATTCACTAAAATGTTTGAATTTTTTAAAGAAACTCAAAGAATTACTAATGCATTGATACGTATTGATAAAGTATATATCTTATTTACTTGTTTTATTTGTTTTTATGGGGAAATACATGGTTGTGATTGATTTCAACCGAACAAAATTTTAATTCTGCTCAATCGTCTTTTCTCAATACAACTAGCACCGACTCAGTGTCTTCTGCGTAATTGTCAGGTATAATTCAGTTGCAACGTTGATGATGTCACAGGGGACAATGAAAGATTGCACATGCTTCATCAGTAAAATATTCAATGAAACACATTCTTTTTTATAGCATTATTTTTTTGTACAGTAAAAAAACGAAGACGAAACAGTTTAGCTTGTTTGGAACATTTGTATAAATTAATGACAAATGTGTAATATTTCGTTGCTCCAAGTGAAACTATTTTTGAATCATCTTCTTCGAAAAAAATATTGGGGATAGTTTTTATTTCTTACTTACTACCACCTCCATTATGATTTTTTTTGAAATTTCATATGCTTCAACCTGACGAAAGTTCAGTCAGCGGTTAAGAGGTTTCAGCTTGAGATAAACTAACAAATGACGCTGCATTTCCTTTGTTTCAGTGTTGAAAGACGAACCAGAAGATCTGACACACCTAGCCCCCGTTGCTGGGGACGTGTGTGTCCCATTGGAGGACCACCCTTTCATCTCGGACATGTTGGACGATATTTTACTTGAGAATAATTTCAGTTCTATACTGTCCGATAGACCGATAATTACGTCAGATCAGTTCTTGACCTACCGAGATTTCCAGAACCCGTCCCCGCAGATGCTGTCACCTAATTTTTCCAAGGTACGTATTTATTGAATGGTACACAGATAGAGTAATTGTGACTGATGGGTGTGACCTTTGTGATTGAAAAGACCAAAGTTTCACTTATGAACGTATGTGGAAAACATTTACGACCATTGATTTAGAAATTTGGCTTCAAAAAAAGACCTCTGAGTGAATTAGCAGTTATTGAAATAGTGATACAGGGCTTGAGTGCATTATCTTTTGTTAACTTTCATCTTCAATGAAACCAATGAGTGGCAATGAAATTTTTTTCTCAAAAATTAACCTTCCCTAGAAAAACTACTTTTTCTACAGTATTATGAATGTATAGGGGCTTTGGTAAAAGGTCCTGAATGCAGAACCCTTCAACTAGTATTACAACAAAGGGATACCCTATTTTTGACTACTTGTTTTTGTGTGATATCTTAATAAAGACATAATTGAAATTCACAATTCTACAAATTTATTAAAAGAAACAAATATCTGCTCTTAACTGTATGGGCCACTTACCACAGGCCACACATACATCCATCTATCAAAACCAAAATTCTCTTCTAACGAAAACTTTTTCTGAGAACCCCAATACTTTTTCCAATAATTAATTATCCTTTCAAATTCAAGTTGGTTTTAGTTTACTCAAATAACTCAGATGAAGAGATTTGGAAATCATAGATAATAATGCAGCATCCAAGGATGCTTAGCAGCTTATGCTTTCGCCTTGGTCCAGCATCACCTTAAACTTATCTGGGTTGGTCTTATTTCCATCTTCCGAGATTACTTGCCCAGTAAAACCTAACACTTGTTGGGCTCCAGCTTCGGTCGGGCATGTTTTATCCTTGTAAGTACTTCTCCAAGATTATCAAGGTGGTCATCAAATTTTTTCCCAATATCATTACGATGCGGATGGGCAAGTTGAGTCGTCCATGTGAGATCTCTCAGAACCAATTTTCAACCTTACATAAAGAGACTGGAGCAATACACAGTTCGAATGAAAGATATTTGTATAGTATATGTAAAGGAGAACGGCTTGTGAGTAACCATTCTTCAGGTCCAGGGTTGTTTCCTCCAGCTAAATGAGGTTGTCTATGTCTATGATTTCATTCAGTCCCTTATTGTCTACGCAGAAATGAATTGGTATGTCATTTTTCGTTACTACTACCATTGGAGATAACAATCGACTTGCTAATTCCTCAAGGACACCTTTTCCAACATGTTACCAAATGTTATACATACTTCCCTTTGTTTGTAGAATGAAAGCTTTCGACTATTAATTACCGAAACATGTTTTTTTCGCATTCGTGGTGCTCCAATAATTCCAATATGTTGTTGAAAAAAACCATAGTTGGGGGCAATATAGATTGATGGGTGGTTTGGGGTTTATATTGGAAAAATGGTTTGATGTAGAAGAGAAGAGAAGAAAAGAGAAGAGAAGAAAAAGTCTTCAACGACCATTTCTAAAAACAATTTTCGAGAAAAGCAAGAAGTCATTTACAGCAACCCCTACTAGGGGGTCAACTGTAAATCTTTGTTGCTGCAAATTGAATTATTCCAAACATTTAAGAATATGGTGATTTACTATTTTATTTTTTCATCTATAGTTATTTAGCAAAATATTCACCTCCTTGGTTAAAGGCTAAACGAGAGAGAAAATCAATTTTTTCTAGAGTTAGACTAAAGTCAAAACATAAAAGTTAGTGTTACGCTGATTTAGGAACTATATAACTAGACGACAGAGAAAATAGTGGGAGGTAATAAAGTAATAATAATAAAAATAATATCACGGAATAGAAATTTTGTTTGTTTAGAACCAAAACGAATGTATTCATGTAAACGCGAATTGTTGGCAAGATTAAAAGCAAGTTTATGATGGAGATGTGATAATATCGTCCAAATGCCATTCGAATTTGCTACCGATAAACAATTCGCTCGACTCACGTTTGAATTGAATTGAATGCAGTTTTGTTATTTCGGTTGTTATTAGTAGTTGTTCCAAAAACGATTTCGTAATTTTTAGTATCAAAACAAAGAAATCCTTAAAAATTGCAAATGAGGCTTCCCAGAATAAAAAGTTTGTTGTGAAAATATATATTCATGTAAGGAAAATTGACATAGGTGAGTGTATTATATTTCTGAAAATCGAATACTTCAGTTGAAGGGATTAGTGAAGTTTATTATTTTAAACGAATAAAACAATATAAATTCATTTATTCGAGGAAAAATATTGCTTGAAAATTGAAGATTTCTAATTTTGTCTGGTATTTTGCAGAAACGTATATGTTTTTTTTTAGTTTTTTTTTGTCAAGTTATATAATAAAATTGAATGTCTTTGGGATGAGTAGTATTATTAGCAGAAAATATTAGAAATAACCGTAGAAAAATTGAATAACTTTCAAAATTGTCGCTTATTAATGTGTCGACATAGAAACATTTCTTCAAGAATAATTTGAGACTTATTCATGAAATGTCAATAAGTTTAATAAAAATATTCAATACACCTTGACAGTAGGAGCCAGCTTTACTGAATAATCAATCATGGAAGATTGATATGGGGCGACTTCTTGACAGCTTGTCTTTTCCAATAAGATCACTTTGATCGTTTAGCAACTTCTATTATGTTAATGTAAGAATCGATTTGTATTTCGTTCACTTCTTTTACTGGAAATTGCCCTTCCTATGTCCAATAGTTTTGTGACGGTAACAACAACATATTAAAAAATTATTGAATACTACTAAGCCTGACAATCGGTATTTTACATAACGATGGTTAAGTTGAGAATAAACTGACCCAAATCGGATCGGTCATTCAAAATGACTGGTTATACGGGGACATTCGATATACGAATTTAGGAACTTTTTCATTTTTTCTGAAAAATACCTAATCAATTTTTATATTGATCTCAAATTATGGAAGATCCTCATTAAATTTAGAGACAATACATTCAGCAATATAAATATCAATACATTACATTTATGAAGAACATAATAACTTTGATCAAAAATATTTATGGAAACAATATAACCTAATCTAGTCAACACTTGATTCATAAAATGGCAGTGAACCTGAAATAAACATATCAATTATCGCAAAACTATTCTAGCAAAATTTTAAGGAAAGAAAATCCACCAGTCTAGGATACACTAGACAACAAAAATGAATATCAACATTGTCTCATGAAATAAGGAAAACTTCAAATTAGTATTTCCTTCAACTCGATAAAATAATAAAAACATTGAAGACTTGGGAACCAAAACATAGTTTTACAGCGATGAAAAACTTTTTTCCAACAACGATAAAACTGAAAGACTTGAAATTAACATTTGCCTAGGTGTAATTATTATTTAATCATACGTGACTCTCAGGGCGTAGTTATGCATCATTCTCACAATTTCAATCACTGTCACTGTCCTTATCAATTGAACTAATACAATCTAATATTCAAATAAAAATGTGACTAAATATTGAAACTGAACATAAATGCTTTTATAGAAATTCACAGGTTTAATTTGATATTATGACAGTATCTGTATCTGTAGAGTAGGGAGGGTGAGTGTAAGCCCACAGCACTTAGGCCACATGTGACCCATTGTACATCCTCCCGACGAGTTGTCCTCATAGGTCATCGTCCATCCTGTCCTTTACAGGAAGTTGGACAGGTATCTGGGAGACATTTCCTTTATATTGGCAGGTGTAGGCCAAGCCTCGCCGAACACACACTCTCTTATTGACGATAACTGGACATTCGCATAGAACATGCCTGACAGTTTCATCTTACTGTTCACACATCCTGCATAGAGTTGTGTCCACTAGCCTCATATTGTGGAGGTGTTTCTTTAGTTGACAGTGGCCAGTCAGAAATCCTACTGTCGAGCGTAGATTTTTCCTGGTCATCGCCAGATATTTCTTCGGCGCCAGCTTCCCAGGGTCGCCCAGGGTGATTCTGGCAAAATTGCATCCTTTGATTCCATCCCATCTCTTTAGGAATTGAGTATGGGTGTAACATTTATTTAGTTCCGCAATTGTCGAAGTCATCAGGCCGTAGGTGCCACTGGGTCCTGAAATTCTTAATTCAGTTGCTTCCTTGGCTAAAGAGTCGGCAATGTGATTACCTTTATACCTGTTGTCCTTTAATCCATGTCAGGATAATGTTATTATCTATCGAGGCTTTGGCTATGTCTTGGTGACACTCTAGTACTAGCCCTGAGGTATCACGTTGTCTGTTCAAGGCTAATAGGGCTTGTCTGCTATCAGTACAGATTGTTATGTTTTTGCCAGAAATTCATTTTCTGGTTAATTCTTTTGTGGCGATTGAGATACCAGCCAGTTCTGTTTGAACCACGATGGTATTTTTTCTCACTCCCCACTTAATCCTTAGGCTTAGTAATCTGGGGTACACTCCACATCCTGAGCCTTCTTTGGTTTTTGGGCCGTGTGTATATATGCGAATTGCATTTGTAGCATCTGACTCTGTGTTCTGTTTTGACAGTAACTAGACCCTCACTTTACTGAGACATCTCAAATAAAACTCATCGATACAATGAATATATACAAAAAACCGAAATGAAATATTAATTGCCACTCTGATTCACATAACGTCACGAAAATAATGCATTCCTTCAATTGAAACCCAAGAAAAGTACTTAAATATTTACTGAGATTAAATTTATTGCAAATTTTGCAATGTCTACCAAGCACAACTATTTTACAGAAATGAACGTCGTAACTTCATTGTTGTACTTATCTCCTATTTAATTTTCGAATATTCGTGAGTAAAACACTAATGAGTCCTCTTAAAAATTTCAATTTCATCTTGTAATTTTTCCGCCGTTTTTGCTATTAAAACTTTTTTGTTCTAGCAGTCCGATTGCAGTCTTCCCTCTATCAACAGTCCGAGCGATTCTCTTTTAGACGACGACATGTCTACGTTTACTAATATTCACATGGAAGATGATCCTGATAGCAACAACGATATCCTACTGAAAGTAAAATCCCCTTCTCCGATTCCGATGTCCGAACAATTTCCCTTAATGTTTACGACCGATCTCATGTGGAGCACTGTCGAGGAAGAAGTGGAAAAACCGGAAAGTAATTCCAGTTTAGCACAGCTGCTGTCGAGCAAACACAACCTCAAAATGAACGATCACGGAGGGGGAATATTACAGGAAAACGACATGGACGATATCTATAACGCAAAATGTAAGTGGGAGGAGAGTGAAATAATTTCAGTGTCATTTGTAATTATCCCATTTTTTGCCAGCTATATTTTTTTTTTAAGTTTTCATGTGAATTTTTCCAAGTAGGCATAATATTCTGGCAGTATTACTTGATTCGAAACTCAGAATATCCAATTAATTCAAAAACAACACAGAATATCCTACGGATATGCCATTCATCTCCAATTCAGGTCGGAATCGGATACGAAATGGATGTTCATAAGATATCTAACAGTGGACCTGGATCCTATAGATATCCATAAGATACACAAAAATGGATATTTCGTAGACGTACATATTAGTATTTTTCGGGCGTCCATCTTATGAACATAAATTGGACTTCCATTGAATGGGTTGGGGTACCTTCATATAGTTTCCTTCGTGTAATACAATGAAAATCGAACAATATGTTTCGTTTGTGGTTCAAGCTTGCTCCGAAGACTTTTCACGGATATTTTAATATTTTTTTCCAGAAAATTCTGGGTTCCCAAACTCTCTTCGTCCTTTTTGATAGTGTTTTCTTATGCCTTTATGTCGATCTTTTGACCTGGATGTTATTGGAGTTTCGGTTCAAATACCCCAGTGACAAATATCCCCAGGAAGGCTGTTATTTATGCCTTCACCTCTAAGTGAACTGAAACTTTTCTCACACAGTATTTATGTGTCAAGAAATTTTAAAGATCGTCCGGTCCTTGCAAATTATGCTTTTGGATTGAATAATAATGAGATGACCATTGTGTTCTACAAAAATTTATTTCGAATACTTCATTGCCTTTTTATCTCCGAACTGTCTCTAGACCTCACAAAATCCTTCTATTAGGAGTCGAAAGTAAAGTTTCTCTTTCATTCAATTGATATATATATAAAATATAGTCAATGTAGAAATGTTACCTATCCCAATATCTATAAAAACTGTCACTTGTCTCATGTACTACGTTTAACTTGTTAGAAAATTGAGAACCAATACAATTACGTTCTCATAAAGGTAAAAAAATTGTGATTTCTTAGACAGATAATGGTTGATAACACGAACTTTTTTTTGAGAAGAAAAGCTTTCTATCTTTCCACTTCTCTCCACCTTTATACAAAATATGGGAAACTTTCGAAGAAAGGAAAAAAGGAATGACATTCTTTATAGAAATGAGTAGATCATGCATGTTTCTTTCAAAGTCGTTTCAGACACAAACAGAAACAGCTTTGCCTAACAACTTTTTTTACAAAAGCTGGTACTTATGAAATGGGAATGACACACTTATAGATTACTTGTTCTTTTAGGTAGTTAAACAATTAATATCTTTTTTTATTGCAGTAACTCGCAAAAACTGGATCAATAATAACACCAACTCACAGCTGAATAAACTAGAGCGTTCTCCGAGTGTCAAAAGACCTAATTCAAGTACATACAACCAATCGAACAAGAGAACGCGAACCGAACCCAAGGAAAAAATGTCTTCCGAACTCTTACATCAGCTGATGTCGAATAACCACAACAGGGGCAGAAAATCCAAAAGTAACTGGTTGTTGGAGAACGGTTCGGAGAAAGCCGCTTGTATATCTCAACCAAGCGACAGCGTGTTGATGAATCTTCTGGTAAGCGGGTTCGATATCAGGGCTGGCTACATCTGTTTGGCCCCCACTAAATCTAAAAGATGAAGCGAATCGATCGTTTGTGCTGCGATAATGACGTTCATCTAGTTTAAATGTTTCGTAAAAGTCTCTTTCGGTCCATTATTGAATAATATTCTGTCATATTGAATTTCAATATATATGTCAATGTTGACTTTTCGTTTGAATGCAAATTATATTCAAGACAGGAAAAACTACTCGAAATGCATAGAGTATTAAAGATGGATGTTCTTTCTTATCTTACACTGCTTTGGGTTGCAAGATATTTATGTGCAGTCAGATCTCTGACTTTTTCGAAAGCCTGCATTTGAAACGAAAGAAGTAAAACATCCTTAACCAATTAATCGTGGAGTGTTCTTCAACTTGATCACAATAATAGAGGATTACACAAGAGCTTTCCCGTCTTTTTTCAAATCTGCCATGTTTTGTGTAGTATGTTGGGAACCGTATTTTATACTGCAAAGAAAATAATGACTCTGATGGGATAGCAACAACCAAGGATTTCTTCTCAGCAGCATAGTCCAATGTCACATTCACCATAAAAAATATTTTTTTGAGTTACTGTTCTTGATTTACTACACAAAACATGTAGCGCAGCCTTCGAATTTAAGATATTATAATCTTATATCCCACTTTCTTTTTTGATTTCAACATGTGTTTATCTTGAGGAAGCATGATTAATAATTGGCATTGAATGTTTTGAATGATTTAGTTTAACTAGGGACGAACTGACAGAACAATGATTTATGGTCTTGATTTTTGTGGAACCATTTTAAGATCATAAACACCGCCTTAGGTGAATGAATTCTTACTAATATTGATGTCAATTAAAAATATACTAAGAAAAACTGGGCTTCATTCTTTCCCTGCACTTATTGCTTAATCATCATCCGAATAGTGATCGAGGATATTGTTTCATCAACCTGGACCGTGGGAATATTTTACATCAAACTACAAAAATGTTCCTGAAATATTCCATTAACGAGTTTTATCCGTGTGCAGTTCTAGTCGCATCTATGAGTAAATATATTTAAGGTAATCGAAGTTTTATCGAATTTCTATAAATATGTAGGCATCTAAGGTATCGCCAAGTACAATAAAAATCAGGGAAAATAGATTACTTTGAAACTGCCACTTTTTTGTAACAGTTCGAAGACATGGTAGAAGAACATCAGCACACCATTCTTATTGTCTGTGATTGTCTAGAAGCGAAACGCTCTCTCTGTCTAGGTTTCACATTCCTTGTCTTTCGTTACTAATGTAAAAGAAGTCTCACTATGTATATTTTTGTCAATGGAAAAAATTTTAACAGTCGCTATACCATTTCTATCATCTAATGAAATGTTTAGCTCCCATTCTAAAACTCATGCTCACTTTAATTTGTGATAATGAAAATACTCAGTGATATCATTGTATATATAATTCATTAGACTCTTGGAATGTTGAAAATATGAAGTTTTTAATGTCTTTAGAGAATAATCTAGAACAATGTTTATGTAAATAAAAACTAAATATATATATAAGCAATGTTGTGCTGAATATCAGAATTTGCTGTGTTTCGCTTCAAATGAATATTGTAAAAAATAGAAACTGTATCAGATTATATGAATAGTGAGAAAAATTACTCGTTTAGTTACTCTCACTATGAAAATTGAGGAAACGTGGTGTTTTCTATTGTTGAGGCGAAAAAATTTTTTAGTCCAAGCGTAATTCAAAGTCTTTGTTTGTTTAAAAAAAAATAGCAAAATATGCAAAATAGTTAGAAAAATCGGTGTTTGGTATGGATTTAGAGTGTTAAATTGCACTGCCCAAACACTGATGAGTTTATTAAAACATTAAGTCACAAAGAGATATTCAACTAACTATTTTAGCATGGATGTGAACATTCGTAAAACTGTTATAGTGATAGTTGTAGATTTATTTGTATATACTATTTCTGCATTATTGTTATTGTTACAGCAAAAAAAGTACAGTGATATGTAATCTTTTATAAAGATTATTATTTTCAGATTATTCTAGTGTGTATTTATTACGTTTTTAGCATATTCATCGATATGTTAATAAAATTTTAGATTATTGTTGAGTTATTCCTTCCTGCCCCACTATCGCTTCTCCTACCTTGAAATGTAATCAAAAGTGAACTTGAACGTGTCTACTACTGTGTTCAATATTTTTTTACTTGATTTTCAAAAGTAACTTTTAAGTAATACTGATATCATTATTCATTGAGATGAGTAAAAGTTATGAATTTGTTTCTATTTTGAATCCAACCCAGAAATTTGTCTTTTGAAAAGAATGTTTTTGTAAGGGACTTTTGATAACATTTACTAATAATAT
>WOGJ01154600.1:0-14740 GCA_015342185.1 Leptinotarsa juncta | reverse complement strand
CATATGTTTTCGGTATATTAATGCATATAGAGATCATAACATGGAATACTAGATAAATGAAACTCCACGCTCAATTTATGATTTTGGTGGGTAACTAGTTTATTCTAGACCAACATTGTATGTACCTTTTGTAATATGTATTTGTATATTTTTCAGTGTAAATAAACGTTATTATTATATTATTATTATAAACGTCTCAAAACGCCGTCTTCAATCTTCAATCAACAGGAAAAGGTCCCCCCAGTGACCCAGCATGTTGCTGAGGAATGATAACGGTGTTGTTTCTGGTCAAAAAATTGAGAACAAGAAATGACGAGTGAGCAGGTGCAGTATCGTGATCCAAAAATCATTAATTGTTTCTCAACAATATGCGGTGCATAACTTTCAGATAATATTCCTTCTTGACCGTACGACCATGCGGCAAGAACTCCTCATGTACTACGCTAGGATAATCTAAGGAAACAGTGAGCAGAACTTTGACCTTTGAACAAACTTGGCGTGCTTCTCTTGGTCTTGGCTTCCTGGGATCTTCCATTGGCACGATTGGATTTTGGTTTCGATGTCATAACCGTGTAACCATGATTCGTCAAGAATTATATCCCTTTCGAGCAAATCTGCATGGCCTTTGACATTTTTCAACAATTCCTGAGCCATGCTCATGCGACGGGTTTTTGGTACAAATTCAGCAATTTCGGAATGAATTTTGCTGCCACACGCTGCCTACCGAAAATATCCGAAAAAATTGCAAGGCATGAGCCAACCGGTATGCGATAACCTCAACAATTTGTATACTTGTGTTTCGACGATTCTCCAAACAATTGTCTTCACTTTATTAACATTTTCATCGGTTGCTGTAGTGCTAGGGCTTCCATGGTGAGCGTCGTCATTCATATCTCCTCGACCTTCTGTGAAAAACTTGTACCACTCGTAAACATTTTTCTGACTCAGAGTACAATCACCGTATGCCACTATCAACATTTTGAATGTTTTTGAGCACCCAAAACTATCTTCAACACAAATTTTGATGCAAATTCTTTAATCAATTTTTTATTGATAGCAGAAATTTGCCGAACAGGCAAAACACTTTCATGCCTCTTGAGTGTGTATCAACGTAAAAGAATTAGAAACTCGCTAATCAAATATAAGTAGCCCGCGAAATTTGAACATTCACCTTATTTTCAATAATAATAATAATAAACAGCTTTATTTCAGAGTAGATTACAAACTTTTATTGCAAAAGGTCGGTAACAGAATGAAATGGCGTCAAACAAGAAGGTGCAGAATTTTGTTATAAATATTTTTGAATTAATGTTCCAGTGAGATATGCGTTCAAATCATAGGGCTCTAAGTCTATAAGAAGTTTTTTTAGTTTTAAAAACTCCAATTTTCTTAGTTAGTTTTAATCTGTTTGGAAAATGGTTGAAAAGCTTGATTGACATACAGTGGGCGCTTTTTTCAGTTACTGTTAGTCTATGAAGGGGATACATATATTCACTTGATCTAGTGGGATACTCATGAGCAGGTATATTTTCAATAAAGAGGTGTGAATTTTTATAAATGAACATTAGGCATTCATAGGTATAAATCGCGTAGATTGTCATTATATTGGTGGATTTGAATACTGTTCTGCAAGTTTGGTTATAATTTAAGTTGTTGATTCCTCTTATTATTCTTATTAATTCCGTATCGAGCAACCGATTCGAAGTTAGCCGTGTATATTCTTTTTATAGCCTCATTGTGCAGATATTTTGATGTAACTCTAATTCCGTACGATATTCCACTTAGTTTGTTTGCAAGGTTATTAATATGAGAAATCCAATTCATGTTCTCGTCTATGTGGATTCCTAAAAATTTGGTGTGGGACAGTTCAAAACAAGAGTTTTAAAGGTCCACCCTAACTGGATAATCAATGTTGTCTTGGTTTATTCTCAACAAAATCATGTGTCTTCGATTCATTTAGTACAAGTTGATTTTTATTGAACCAGTCCTTAGTTTTGTTGAATAGATCTGTATGTACTATTTACCATCATCTCTAGGAAGGTTTCACCATCTGATAACAGACTTGTGTCATCTGCGAAGATAGTTTGAAACTGACGTTGGTTTAGGTTTAGATCATATAAGTCGTTCAAATAAATGACGAACAAAAGAGGGCCGGCAATGCTCCCTTGCGGAATTCTCACGTTTGTGGGAAGGGTTTCGAACTTATAGACTCTTCCATTTCGTCTTATTTCTACAGATTGAATGCGATCTGAAAGGTAGGATTCAAACCACTTTAGCGCTGAACCTCTTATTCCATATCTTTCTTTATTAACATTAGTTGATGATTCAACCAGTGATATGCTTTGGACAAATCCAAAAAATGTTTTGCACATACCTCATATTCCAGCGTACTGATTAGGCAGAGGCATTGCCAACTTGAGATTAAAATTTTTGCGATATAAAATTCACTGAATACGTAATATGAAAAGATAGTTGTACATAAGTTGTCAAAACTAACACTGAATCGCACTAATACTACGAGAGACAGAATTGAGGTGTGAGTCGGACGTCATTCTGGTTAGTGGCTCCGATAGCGTAGTTGGTTTGTACGCCTGTCTAGAGAAAAGAAGAGCTGAATTCGAATCTAGATGGGGTCACATTTTTTCAATTTAGTTTTTCATTCATATGTCAAAGACGCTAATTCCTTTTGTTTTAAAAATACTGTTCAGATGATTTTGCCGAAACTTTGGTTAACTATTCTAATAAATTGTGAGACGATATTCTTATGAATCAAAAATAGGCAAATGCTTTCGGCTGTTAGAAAATCTGGAAAAGCCCAAACATTGAAATCCACGCGATGGAAGTCGCAGGCAACAGCTATACAAAATATTTTTAACTATTGGGTAAATCATTTATAAACAGTTTATTTTCTCATTTCAACTTCGGAAGTGTATGATTTCATTTTGATTTTTCCAAAAATTTGTATTCGTATCAGAATAATACTATTCATCTTCATTTATTGAAATACTTTGCCTATTTGGATATTATTACAAAATTTCGCAGCAATGCACACATTCAGAATGGAATATGAAAAATTGTATTGAGATAATGATGATGATACAGGTTGGATTTCAAAAAACAACCATTCTACCGATGTTTTTAACTTCCACGACTCCTAAACTGTGAAAGGCTTTCTTTCGAAAAATAACAGATGGGCTGAAAAGTCGCGAGGCTATTGAAGAAAAGCATTTTTTGTTCAAAATTGGCTTTATTCATCAACATAATCTTCATCAAGAGCCACACAATCATTCCAACATTTCAATAGCACTTTTGTAGAAAGATTTATCTATTGCCCCAAAACAGGCCTCAGTTTCAGCAATAACCTCTTCATTCGAAAGAAATTTCTTACCGGTGAGGTCTACGAACAGCCAGTAGTCCCTAGGAGCCAAATCTGGTGAATATGGTATACGCGGGGGTAATTCAAAGCCCATTTCATGCAATTTTGCCATAGTTTTTAATGATTTGTGACACTGCACATTTATCTTGATGAAGCAGCACTTTCTTTTTTTTAAATGGAATCGTTTTCCGCAATGTCGGCCTTCAAACGATCCAGTAACGCTTTAGAATATTCACTGTTGAAATACCTTCCCTTCTCAAGATAGTCGATGAATATTACACCTTGCACATTCCAGCCGATTGTTGTGCTTTCGGGCGCTTTGGACGAGGTTCACCAGTTGCTCTCCACTCAGATGACGATCGTTTTCATTCCGGATTGAAGTTATGGATCCATTGTTATATATCGATGCAAAAATTTCGGTTTGTTATGTTCAATCCAGAGGTTATGAAGTTCCAGATCCAGAGGTTATGAAGTTATGGATCCATTGTTATATATCGATGCAAAAATTTCGGTTTGTTATGTTCAAACATGGCCAAAAACTGCTCAGAATCATATTTTTTGTCAACAGTGAGCTCGCGCGGCACACACTTTGAACAGAGGTTTCTCATAGTCAAATGCTGATATTTTCACAATGTCAGCTAATTCACGCAACTTCAGTTTTTGATCATTCAAAGCGATTCTGTGGATTTTTTTCATATTTTCTGGTGTTACTGCTTCATTTGGATGTCCATTGCGTTCTGCATCATCGGTGTCTTTTCGACCACGTTTGAAGTCAGAAAACCAACGTTCAATTGTTGTTTCTGAAGGTGCGTATTCACCAAAAAAGCGAGCACGAGCGAACAAGAGTGAACGAGCAGTCTGCATCAATAATCAATAATGAGCAAACACGAGCAAACATACACGAATGCTCGCTCATGCTCGTGCTCGCTTTTTTGTTGAATACGCACCTTCAGACATATTTACCGCGCACGTACTGATCGCACAAAGTAGATGGATCAACTACGACTACGAATGTTTGAAGGTGGTTGACAATGTTTCAAATTAATGTATATTAGATTAGACAATGGAAGTCCGAACTGATGAAATATACGACTACGAACTTGAAGATATTCGCTCTGGTGTGGAAGAGACAACAATATGTCGAGCAAACATGAGCGAACATGAGCGAACACGAACAAACATACACGAATGCTCGCTCATGCTCGCTCGTGCTCGCTTTTTTGGTGAATACGCAACTTGATGGAGCGGACTATTTATAACACTTTTCAAGCCATTGCTTCGCTTGAAGGGTATTTTTTGAATTTTGAAAATAACAAAAGCAATGTAACTCTTAGCCTAATAACTCATAAACTTATAAGTAGAATATCATAACATTTCAATAGCTTTTTTTGAAACTAAGTATTTACTGAAAAAACGGTGAATACAAAAAGACTAACGCTATGTATGTTAGGCCCAAGAGACTACAACTGACCATCATTTTTACGCAGATTAGCTATCTCGTGTAATGTTCAGCAGTAGAAAGCTTAGAAAAGTGATATAGAATATCTGGTTAACGTAACAATAGATTTTTAACAGACAAAAGTAATTTTCAGAATACTCGATCTGTGATTTTATTAGTACCAAGAAGATGCTCAAAATCATCGAAAGTATCTAGTTGGTTCAAGTTAATGAACAGAACCCATGATTTGTGACTTTATTTCATTTTATTTGCTGCATTAGTACTTAGGATGTCAAAGACAACACATATCAGTGATCTCTGCTGTGCATGAAATATATTTGGGAAAAATTGGTAAAGGGGGTTTTTGTCAACGCAATAGACCCCAAAATGATGATTTTCAGAAATTTAATCTGTTTGTCTGCGCAGCTTAACCGATTTGGTCACGGTTTTCATATTGGAGTGTAGTTCAACAACAAACATTGTTTGATTCATATTGATCAGTTCAGAAATCAAAAAGTTATCTCAATAACTATAAAAATACTGTTGAGTTGATTTGGCTGAAATTTTGGTTGTTTATATTTATAGTTCACGCTGGCAACAGAAAGTATCGAATTTAACATGAAAACATTGGCATATTCTAAATCTAGTTCACAACCAAATATCACATTACAAGATTTTGGTTATAGAATAATAATCTTTTATTTTGGAAAATTTTATTTCGGTTTCAGAATTATCATTTCAAACTTCATTTAGCCCCAAGAAATGAAACAATATCGGCACTTCATATCATTTTACATTCAACCTTGGAATTTTCCAGTGAAAAGAATCAAACCGGAGTTGTCGTCTCTGATGTGGAATAAGAATGGCCGATTAGCTAAGAAAATTGTTTTGGGCGGTGCAGAAAAAGCTACTCCAGCTAGAACAGATTTCATGAGTCAACAAACAATGTCCTTGAAGAATCTTAGAGAAGAAGATGATTTGCACTATATCACTAAACATTGATTAGACAAAGTTGTAATCATGCTGTTAAAATCAAACTACTTAAGGAGTTATTCAGCTTTGGAGATGAAGATAGAATTTAAGAGGCGTGTTATGACCGAGCAAAATCAAAATCTTTAATTTCCTTTTCTGGGTATGAATTTAGTGAAAATCTAGTTTTATATGTACATACCGCTCTCCCACATGCGGGAGTTAGGGGAAGAGAAGGAAGGAGGAAAGGTGTATAATGGGGGGGAATGACAGAAGGAGGACTGTACTGTTGAGCCTAAGAAGACAACAAAAGACATGCCATTACACATATTGGTGGGTGGCTCCCTCTCAACAGAGTTTCACTTCAACCTCCATCTATGAGGCTCACGCAAGAGTTCTCCTTGCGTTGCAGATTCGATAATCTTATCTCACTTAAATCTATATAAGCTAATGTCTAAGTTTTCCGGAACCTCCTGTAAAAGTTCGTGAAAACAACAGGTGATAGTAATTCGGTGATCACGCCATGACGTGAATTATCCTATCCAGTTTTTCCATGAACTAAATGAGATCACATTCGCACATGGAAGATATCCAATGAGTCATAGATCAGTCCATTTTTGCAGGGTTGGCCATAATAACTCCTAAGTGCCGTGACACCCCTCGTCAGCAAGCTTTTCGGCAGAAAGTACTTGAAGAATGTCTTAAGCAGCCTCCTGATATGTTCAGTGGCCGTCTCACTTCAGCCAGATCTACCAGATCAACCAATGAAATGTGTTTGTCACTATTCGTGCAAATACGTTCTGTATCATCTTAAGTCTCCGTAAAAAAGTTATCTTGAGGCTGCAGAATAAAGGAGAGGCGTACAACACAGCTGGTCTTATTACTTGTTTGTGAATAAGCACATGCTAACAGGTAGCACCTCGATAATCCTCAGCTCGCACAAGTTTCGGCTTCTGAGAGTTGTCATTCGTGTGGGGACTACAGTTGGTGAACGGAAAAACAAATTTTAACAGATTATAAAGCCCATACTGCTTGTAGTTCAGATACATATTCGAAGTAAACTCTACTTTCGAATAGGTTGAAGTCATATTCTGGTAGTTATCATATATTACAAACTGAATTCAAGACAAATATTTGGTGCGCACATGATAGTTTTTATAAATAATAAGGAGCAGATAAATGATAATAAAACATTTATAATGATTCATACATTCGAAATAAAAATGTATATTCATTGCTAACTACAATTTCATAAAATTTCAGTCAACACTTGACCCACCTTCCATCTGTTTTATTCAAATAATTCATCAATCACTACCGACTATTTTCTTCAACACAAAATAATGCAGCTCTTGAGATTTATTAGTTTGGACAATAGTACTTTTAGAGTCGTATTACAATTTGAAATAACTTTTTGAGTAGAACAAGAACCAATGAAATCGTGAAAGAAATTTGGTGATGCAATAATAAACTTCGTAGTTGAGAATATTTAATTTCAGCTTCATAATGTTTGTTGAACTCAATACACATGTAGAATGCAATCTCAAAAAGTAATATCGGAAATGTAGGTATATCATGTTACATTCAACCTTGGAATTTTCCAGCGAAGAGGATTAAACCGGAGTCATCGTCTCTGATGTGGAATAAGAATGGCCGATCTGCTAAGAAAACTTTGAAAGGTTGTAGAGATGTTAAAGATACTCCAACTAGAATAGATTTATTTCATGAGTCAACAATGAATATTCTTGCAAAATTTTATGTGGGAACATGCTGTTAAATTCAAACTACTTCCGAGATTGGTTAACGTCGAGAATTTTTAACGTACTTGTTGAAGCTTTTACCGCGTTCCCCGTACCAATAAGTTTCAAATGGTAAGGTATACAGTTGTTTAGTGCAAAAAGTGAAAACAGAGTTATACTGAGATTTACCGTATTTCAATTAGTTATCATGCATAAAAAATGTGGAACCGTTAGAAACCCTAAATTCTTTCTACAGTACTTTACCTGCTGTTGCTGCTGCAGCTTCAATTCCACTTTCAGTCACGTTAATATATGTTTGCTGAACCACGAAGTCTACTCGAAGTCCCTCTTTACGAGAAATACCTGACAAATTCGCATCATCTTGGAAAACACTTGAGACTCCTAGCTGAAATACACATATACCAAATTCAAATTGATGAATACTAAAATACATTTTGCTCATAAGTTATAACATTATCATCTTTCCAATATGGACTCTCAAAATTCGAATTGAGATAAAGTCATAAGATTCGTTTCAGAACATTTTACCAATTAAACGTTCTGCCAAATGAAGTTCTTTTTTAATACGTTATTAGTTACTTGTAGTGCACTGTTTGGAATCTTTGGTGTAGCAATGAATATTACTGGAGTTTTATCCCAACACCAAACCGTTATTTTATCACCTCGACACGTGTTTCGATCACCAAGTAATCATATTCACGTTATTAGTTGTTGTTACCTTATCCCCTGAAAAAAAGTTTACTGGGTATTTGTGAAAGTGTACATCATAAGTAGACCTATAATGTTAAGTAATCTGAAATCGTTTTGACCTGACATTGAATTCAAAGGTATTGGGAGTGGAAATTCTGTAGTACATTTTGTAATGTTGAATTCAACGTATTATTGACATTATTGGCCTGCATGGTAAAGTATTCTGTACTCGAAATAACATCCATTTCATATTTTGTATCATTTTTTTATGCTCACTATACGAAATTCTTCCAATTAGGCAGTCCATTTTACTAACTATTGGTAACAAATTGCATACTATACTCTGTTTACCTAAGCAAAAGAGTGCTTCGAAACATTATCATGTACAGTACACGTGATCTCCCAGACAAGGCTGCTTGTACAAAGTCGCACTAAGAACCGACCAATTTCTTTCATTAGTATGCGGCTGGGTTTAGGACATTTTTTTAGTTGGTGTGTAGGGCCTCAAATTAACAATTTCTTTAGCCATATGAGTACTTGTCATTTCAATAATTTCAAACTTTAAAATACCGTATAATATGTATACACCACAGGCGTTAAAATGTAACTCACCACTCCGACCTTCTAGCGATATACCTAAATGAATTCCGCCAGCTGATTGCAGTTGAATCTGATTGACCAGGATTGGTAAGGAGGCTTGTTTATTTTACGAATAGATGCAAATGTGCATGGTGAACCTGATTTGATCACGCATCTATCATTGTTTGGGTTACTTTGTTTGTTGGATAGACGAAATTTAGTTGTTGAATTTTGTTTATATACTTTGGATTTCATGTCAAATCCATCTCCTGTAGGCACATATCAGCATACACTTTCATTAACTTGATTTCAATCACATTATTCGAGGTTATGTCTTTTATCAATGTTTTTGTTTTATTAACAAGGTTTTTAAGGTTTTTGTATTATACATCAAACGATTCAGCTTTGAACTACATTTGACTTTTCTCAAAAGAAAACTACGAAATAATGAAAATATTTCCAATATTCATCTTCTCGCTATAGATTTTCTGTAAAAGGATTCACTATTTTAGTTTCGAATGTTTTTAAAGAAAGTGACTATTAATTCATTTGGTCACTGTACTCTATCATTTGGTCACTGTACTCTATCACTGTATCTATCATATATTTTTAACAACACCTACTCACCTTCTCCAAAATATCGCGGTAATCGATCTTTGATCTGATGGTGAATTTGGGAATGGTAACCGACAACCTTGAGACATTTAAATTGCGCACTTCCAGTAGTCCGTCTAATTTCGATTCTAAATCAGCAAGTCCATCGTGAGCATCAGGTAATACGATTACAAAGCTGAGATTAGCATGTCTGAGACCCATTTCCAAAAACTGAGCTTTATAAAATCCACAATGTCTATATCTGAAATGTCCTTCAACGGTCATCATGTCAATTTCTTTAGACTCCTGTTCAGAAGAGTGGAAAGCCTGTTTTTTAGTGAGAAGTTTTTCGAAAGGAATTTCCCAAAGACCATTCAAATATAGGGCATTGACAAGTACCAGTCTTGTGTTAGCTGACAACTGATCTGGACTTATCAGATCCGTTATTTTTTGATTTGTGTTATCTGCCACCCAATTGTTGATCAAACCAGTAGTTTCGAGGTTTTCTGCGAAGTTGACAGTCTGTATTTGAGCTTTGTAAGGATCTTCGGCAACTCTCTTGAAGTCGTCTTCGATTTCAAAGCCTTCGGCTGCGTAAAGTTTATTTGCGGATAAAAGTTTGAAGTCGTCTTCGTTTCGATTCAGTCTTAGAGTTAGCTGCCTATACGCGGTTAGAGAAGTGTCATCTTCAGAGAGGGCTTGGTGGAGTTCTGTTTTTGTTCTGTGCTTAGCTCCTTGAGCTAACAGGGAAAGAACGATTTCTGCCGATATTCCGCATACTAATAGATTACCCTTTTGTTTTTGCGCTTCTTTCTGCAAAGGAAAACAATTTTATAGCACAGGTATATTAGCAATTACTTCAATATCTATGATATCGATATATATTTCATCGCCGGGTTAGTTTAAACTTTGATTTGTGCTTGGGTTCACGTTTCATTAAGAAACTGCTATCTATCTACGAGATAGACAGAAGATGCAATTCACGTATAACAAAGATAAATGGGCGTTCACAAGATGGTCTGTTGCAAAGATAAACTTCGACATTAACATCCGATCGGAATTCATACTCTCTTCCACTTTCACTTGCACTTTCAGTGCAAGGAAACTAGATAGATGAAACCATAGCCCATATGGCGTTTATGATTCAATATCAGGGCAGCACTGTTTTGACCCGCCATAGATCTAATCAGTAGTACTATACTGAACCACGATTGCAATACTGGACTTAATTGTCCTTGAATGGCAAGCCTGAGTTGTTAGTAAAAGTGATTACATCTTGCCTTACAAAGATGTCATCTCTGGGACCGTCAGAAGTTCCGTATGTCTTTGACATTCGTGGATTGAGTCTTCTGTCGATCCGACGGATTACGTATTCGTAAAGAAAGATGTGATCGCATTTTCTTACTTACTTACAACTAAGACGTATCTTTCAACATTTGACTCCCAAGACCGGTCAGACGGTACCAGTAACCAAGGTATCAGTCAACAGACGGTCAATGAAAAAATATATTGATTATAGAATTTCCAGGATTGGACAGAAACATAGTAGTATTGTCCAAGAGAACCAAGAGAGAAGGAATAAAATCTATATAACTCCGGAGTAAAGTTATATATAACTATCAAGAGACAGGGAGCTACTAGAACCCAGAACCAATATTTAGACAGTATAAAAAGAAAAGCGCAGATACCAGTCATGCTGGCTAAATAATATACGGACTTGGGGGCTTCATTGGATATACCTACTAGAACTCGTGATACAATTTACTGTGAAATTTTTGCTGTGAAGGTTTCACGAAAAACGCGAACCGTTATGAAATACTCGTATTGGAAATTTTAGACTTAATTTTATCAGTTAGTATCAATATAGATTTTTTACAAGTATCGGTTATACCCTTTCAATTTTTGATAAGTTACGTCCTTGAAAATTATTTCAAGGGATAAAGTAGATGATCCAAAATTATAAAATAAATTTTCATTGAGTACTCTGAAAATATATTACGAGGGTACTTTTTTGAGAAACAAAAATCTAGATAGAAGTGAAGTACCCTTCTGGCTTTCCCTCATTGTACATGTACAGAAACGAAAGAACCAACTTATTTTTTCTAGAAAACGACTACAAGATATATATGAAATAAAAATAAATTAATACAGAAAAATGATTGGTCCAAACAGTACATTTTAACTTGTTAATTTCAACAATAATTATGATTAACAAGTGATATAATAACTCTAAACTATTACTTCTTCACTTGTCCACTGACTAGAGCCATGTCTCTAGTCATGGCCATGGATTTTGGCCACTGAAATCATTCAGTTGAAACACTCTGCGGGTTATGTGGTGGAATTGGCCGAAACTTGATGAAAATCCACTGGACAATTCACAGAACCGCAGTTTTATGGACCAGTGAAAATTTCACCATGCAGAGTTACTTGAGATATATGATGGAATTGGCTAATACTCGATGAAAATCCATAACTAACGTATTCAAAAAACACTTTATCGTGAGAATTCCACTAAACGATTTTACAAAAATACAACACGTGTTTCGCCATACCATGGCTTCTTCGGGCGTGTCTTTACTCAAAAGACACGAGTGAAGACACGCCCGAAGAAGCCATTGTATGGCGAAACACGTGTTGCATTTTTGTAAAACTGTGTAGGAAAGATCTCACAATCAAGTGTTTTTTGAATACGTTAGTGTTACTTGACTCTGAGTGTACTCTCATTGTCGAGAAGTTTATTCCTCTCAAGTGCGCCGCTAGTGTCCACAGTGATCGACGACATGTTTGTGGCCTTTTCGTCTCCTCAAGTGTTTATAAAAAGCGATTTGTTTAGTCTAGTTAGAAATGTATGAAAGGCAGGACTTCTACGCAAGTCCCCAAGTGGCCTCAGTTATCTTTTTAAAGAAAATGAGTTTTAGTCTGTATCAATAAATGAGAATAGACGCATGCTTTCAAAGAAGCAGTGTTTAATTTCAAGTCAAAATAGCAAGAATACAATACATACAGTCCACTCAAAGTGTTTCAAGTCATTACACTCATAATTTCGAAAAACAATTTGAGAATTGTCAACGATAGAAAAATGAGACTAGTTGAAATGAAAATTATCTCCTAAATTTCGGGGATATTATCTGCAATATAGAAACACAGAGGCGGCGTAAGGCGTGGGCGGTGTCGGCCACCGCCCACGGCCTCGCGGTGCTAACGACCTCGCGTCTCAATGCCGGAAATAAATTCTAAAAAAGTATGGAAAATCAAAAAGTACACGCCATAACTTATTTTCATAATTGATACATTATAAAATTCTCACCCTAAAGATATTCCACTCCTTAGCGCACGAAACCATATCAATGAAAAATTTGTGAATATATTTATTTTTATGATAATATATATCCTATTATGGAATCAATACACTGGAAATTTATTATTTTTATCTTTTCTGAGCATTCGATTTTCTTTGGTCTGCTAACATTAGTTGGCGTTGAGTTGCTATCGCAGAGAATCCACAGTCAGAGACCTTGGGACTTCCTTCTAAGGACCCTTTCACAAGGGAAGTTTCACGTCTATATCTTCTATACGAAAGCGTTCATCACTCCTGCCTACCGCCTATTCACACCGGGAGCCTTTTTAGTTCCTGGCTTCTTAAGGTAAGTCGTAGAATGAGTCGCACGCGAGCTGTTGCCATATACCTTCTCTACCGTCGACACAAACCTCGATAACAGAAATGTTAATGATCAAAAATGGGATGGATAAATTTACGAAAACTACGTTGAGCACCTTGCAGAGTTCCAACCATCTTCTCACGACTTCATTTCGGTCCTCATAAATGTCGTGACCTTTATCCCAATCAAAGTGTCACATGCAGACGTAGTTTCGCTTCATGTTCCTATATAATAATTTCTAGAAGTATTCGATGTGAGAATAACTAATAAGTGATATATAGTTTGACGAAAAGAGAAATGAGATTTTCTATGTTTTTTACCACTTTTATTTGTGACTAACATTACTGCAGTTTCGTCATACACGGACATTTTCAAACTTATACAATAAATTAGTTTGAAAATGTCCTTATAGGACGAAACTGCAGTAACGTTAGTTACAAATAAAAGTGGTAAAAAATATAGAAAGTTCCATTTCTCTTTTCTTCATTATGATTTCCTTCCACATGGCTGCATCCGTCAATTCATTGATATTTAATTTCATAACGATAACATGTGTTCAATGAGTAGAAATTCGAATTGTGTCGTTAAGAAAACTAATAACACCTATGTTTATTATACGCTTTATATTAGCTTCACCTGTATGTATGTTTGTATGTTTGTTTGTAACTTTCAAGCTCGGGATCTGTATTTGATAGAATTATTGACTTTATTGCTTGATCTATTCGCAAATGGCGCAGATGGCGCTGTACGTAACCTCCATGATACATCGACATTATTGCTTGATCTACTCGCGGGCAGATGGCGCTATACGTAACCTCCCTGATATAATTCGAACTCACTTTACATGTATTTCTTCATTTGAAAAAAGTATTTATTTCATTAACACGCGCGCCTGCTGCCTTATTTTGAACCCTCCTTTGCGCGCCTGCTGCATTGGGATTGGTAGCTGATTTTCAGGCTCCCTCTCCGGAATCATAAGATATCAATGGTCATTTTTCTGAACAATATATGGCTAATTGATACCAAAGTTTAAAAAAAACAAATATAGTTTCAAAAGACCAAAAACACGCTTCTAAAGCATACGAAACTAAAGAATAAAAAATAAGTATATTTTGAAAAACTAAAAAACACTCTTTTAAAGAACATCGAACTAAAAAGTTAAAAATATTTTTTCTTAAGTAAGCTTAAAACAATAAAAAACGAAAAATACTAGTAATATTGTGAAAAAAGCGTGGACGTTTTGTGACATATTTTTTGTATATCAAGCGCCCGTCGCTTTTTACGTTCGTTATTGTTTTAAGCTTATTTAAAAAAATATTCTCAACTTTTTAGTTCGATGTTCTTTAAAAGCGCGTTTTTTACTTTTTTAAACTATATTTATTTTATTTATCAAGAATGAGGTAAGAAGTAATAATCAAACTCACACTCATATTTTATAGTTTTCTTTACAAAAAATCACATGATCAAAAATTATGTCTATTAATTGTTTCATACCTTCGATTTGTTGCGCCAGAATCCACTTTTATTTTCATTATGCGTATTATACAGGGCTTTTCATGATGACCGTTAATTAGCCGTTTTTGGCAAACTATTCAACGGATCAACCTGAAAATTCCACAGTATGCATAAGTCAATATGACGAAGCCGCGTTATCGCTTCTACTATAAAGTAG
>WOGJ01154556.1:0-12074 GCA_015342185.1 Leptinotarsa juncta | reverse complement strand
CATATATAGATTTACTTCCTTCCTTTCTTTGGAATATTCCCTCATCCTTCTTTTTTGTATCAAGATGGAGTAGTAGAAAGTCAAAAACTTTCTTTCCCGAAAATTAATCACTCCTAAAAAATATAACCCCTTCAATTCATAAAAGTATTTGTTTTGAAAGTATTTTTCTTTTATGTAATTCAATATTTATATGAAAGTAGCTATTTCGAGAGAGCTTTTCCTCCAGTTTGTGTCAGAAATTCACTCATTTGCATGATCTCTGCATCTTTGTATAGTTACTTTTTGGAAATCGATTACTTCCTTCCTTTCTTTGGAAGAGCCCTTTATATTTCTTGAATAAAAATGGAGAAGTAGAAATCCAAAACCTTTTCTTCTTATAATTTAATAGTATTCCAATATCAAACGTCAATTAACGTTGATATAGAGGTGATTTATCTTATATCACTGCTTTTTCTTTGGAGACTTATGAACTTTTTTTAGAGAGTTTTTTTCCACCAAATGTGTTTGTCATTTTTAAGACTGAGAGATTCAGAAACTCTTGTATTATGAGAACGGCATCCGTCTTGTGCAGTGAACTTCACGAAATCATTTCAAATAATAATTATAATCTATGGCGATTTAACAACGATATTAATTGTTATTATGTCTGGCACAAGTGTCGCTTTCAGAATGTCTTAAGTATTTTGTTATAGTGTTTGTGCATCTGTATAAAGACAACATTCGATCTCATCCAGCTCACAAATAACTATCTAAGCAACATTCTAACTTGATTTATAAATATCTCCTCTGAACTCATATCTGATGAAATGAAATAATACTCCATGTCAGCAATGTGTACATATTGTACATCCATGTGCCTAAATCTGTTTCAACAGTTTTTCGATATCTTGATCTGAAATAGCGTTAAACCATGACATCTTCACACGCCCGAAGTGATCATTATAAGAAATTATTTATTTATGGAAATTCCACTAATTGGGGTTTTGTTGTTACAAGTCAAGCAATTTGTTCCGCTTTACAAATATCCATGTAAATGTAGCTTGACTGTTTCCTCCATCCTTCAATTATTGAGTGCCACTCGACTTTTAAGTGGGTACCTGATAGTTATTTAATTAGGTAGTCAATTAGGATAGCTAGGCTTTTAATTGAATTACCCGCTATCTTTGTTTATCATCGCAGATAAGAATTCATGAGTGTTGAAATGAGTTGTTTTGTTTACAAAGAGATTTGTAGATAGTATCGCCCAACCAATTTTTTGAACGAAATATACAAATTGACTTATATCAGGATGTATTATTTGAATAATTCTATTTGAATTCCATACCTCTTTCAGGAAGTCTAAGATGATTAAGATATGAATGAATTGAAAAAAGGAATTCTCTGAAATCGTTGTTTCAATTGTAATCAAAATGTGATTTTTTCAATTGATCTCTAAATTCAAAATAAATCTTGGATTTCGAAATTGTCCACCGAACCTGAGTTTTGTTTCAGTCACTCTTGAAGAACATTGTAAATGTGAGGTTCGAGAATGGAAATCAGGTTATTCTGTTTATTTATTTACCTGCCTTTTCTCTTACTACATTAAAAATATTTGGAAAATCCGTTGGAACTGTAACCTAATTTTTAGTAGATTTTCAATCTCCTTCTATGAAAATGAATGGATCTGTATCAACAAGTGTGTAATATATTGGTTTTTCAATAAATGCATTATTCTCCATGTCGATTTGATAATAAATCTTCACTCGAATTTATTCACTTCTGCAAATTAAACTGGAGAATGAATACATAAATAGTTGCAATTTCATAAACTACTCCTTATGATTCAAACTCCACAAATTTTATTTGAGAAATATATCTTGACATGTTTCGCTAACACAGTAACTTCTTCAACAGTGACTTGAACACTACAAGTTGGTTGCTTCTTATGCTAATATTTATATACCATAGGTAACTACAATTGAGACCACCTCCATTAAATTACCTATATAGATACCTATATAGATAAGAGATACCTGAGGTATCTCTTCGATTATGATCACCTGAAGTATAGTGCCTCATCTCTACATCAATAATATTACGTTTTTTCAAGAAACCAAGTTCAATAATGGTGATCTATTCAAATCCAGTTGGTTATTCATTACTATGTTTGAATTTTTAAGTTCATTATTTTTTATTGCTTCCAAAGGATTTGATTTCTAACCATTATTTCCTATGTGTAAAATTTCGAATTCTCCGATAAAGATATGATTTTCTTCTGAAAGATGATTTGAATATGTTGAACTTGTTTCCTTATTGTTCTGCCATTTGGGAATCGAATCCAGGAACATCATAAGAGCTATGAAAATAAGAAAACAAGTTGAACATATTCGAATTTTAGAAGAAAATTATATCTTACACGAAGAGTTCGAAATTTTTCACATAGAAAATGAAGGTTTGAAACTAAATCATTCCGAAGCAATAAAAATTAATAAAATTGAAAATTCAAACATTCTAATGAATGACCAACTGGATTGATTGATCTTGTTTTTTTAAAAAAGCCGAAGAAGTATTATTATTGATATAGATGTGAGGTAATATGTTTCAGGTAATCATAAAATCGAAGAGATATCTCAGGTAGGTATATTAACGTTGTAGAGGTTTAGGTAATTTTATGTAAATAATCTCAATTGTAGTTACGCATAAGAAGAATCTTGTAGTATTCAAATCATTGTTGAAGAAGCTACTGTGTTAGCGAAATATGTCGTGATATATTTGTCAAATAAAGTTTGTGGAGATCAAATCGTAAGGTGTAGTTTATCAGATCACTATGAATCTTTATCAAGTAACGGCTGAATCAATCAGTAAATAATTGTAGACAAAATAAAATTGAGTTCACTTATTACTTTTTCAGTAGATCAGTCGATCAGTAACCCACTAGCCAGTGGGTTCAATCATGAAATTACTGCTATGCAGGGCGCATTTCCGATCCCTGTCCTTCTCTGATTTTGAAGATCTTCAGTTTAAGTTGGGGAATCGGTAGAACGGCAGTCTAAGCGAGTATTAGATGTTCGTTGCCCGGATGTCAATCCTTGTATTCATCATTTGACTCGTGCTAGGAATCGTTAAACTCCGTTAGTTCTGAGCTCACACCAGTTTTTAATTTTCAGAATTGCCTCTCTTATATGATAATTGGTAGAAAAAAAATTTTTAATAAATGTAATTTTCGAAAGAAACAACACCATCCAAAATGCAGTTGCAAATGCAGCACAGCCCTTTTTTTTAAACATGAGATAACGAGATTGGGTGAAATTCTTTTAAAGTAATCTAGTTTCATGAAAAAAATTACATGCACATTAAGAGACTTGACGAAGTTATCGAAAATCTCTAAATTATACTAGTTCATTATATTTTGTTCTGTTTTCCAAAAATAATCCGTTTATTCACTATTCAAGTTGATGGAGTTGGAGTTACCGAAGAGACGTGTAACTTATCAGTATACTTTCGCATATTCCAGGTAGACCAAAAATCAGTAGTATTATATTGTTTTCAGAAATATATCGAATTAAGTTCTGATAAGCAGTATTGAACAGAGCAGGGTGCAAGACCTCTTAAGTATTGACTTCGAGAACAGCTTGTCAAATGGAGGAAGAACTTTCTGAATTCCCTTATGGTCTCGCCCACTGAATGTGCATTCGTTAGAAGACTATGAAAACAAGATAAAGAGATAATTCCCAAGTCTCTTCCTAGATTTGATATGCTGTACATCAATACAGATCAGTACTCAAATGTATTTATCATGATATTGATTTTTTTTGAATATTTGATAATTGGGTCACATCCGAAACTGGTCGTGTAAATGAACTCTACCAGTGGTATTTAGACAAAAGTGTTTTCATTTATTTCCTTTAAGTGATCATGAATTACCATAAAGTATTGAGTTTTATTGATTTTCCAAATATCTTATCAAGTTTAGGGCAAAGTCAGTAGGTATGTCTCCTAATTTGTATTAGTTGTCCTGTTTTCCCCTTGTAATACTGTCACTTATAAACGTAATTCGAAATCCAAAATTATATACTCATATACAATTTGCGCAAACCTACCGAATACGTACTGGTGCCGTAATTTACTTCAATGTCGTAACGCTGTCTCTGAAAACACTATTCAGTGCGTGTTGAAAACAAATAAACGCTCTCAATATGCTACTGAAATTACGAATCACTCTATCAGAGGGAAACCAACACACGCCCGTCGGACTCAACACCAGTCCAGTTCATAGGCCACGATGTAACGTGAATATAGTGTCAACAGTCTCTGGATGCATCTAGGTAATAACCATATATTTATTGGCAATTCAACTCTTTATGTAGGAACTCCTTTGATATCTCTTCCAAGATATGTGACAATAAGTGAACGGAAATATATTTCAGATTTTTCTTTCCAGATACACCACTGGTATCTTTCATGCATTTTTCACTTTCCCACTCATTTTAATAAAATCACAAAGTTCTGTAATTTCACACCATGTTTACAAGGATGTCGAGCGTTCCTCACTCAATTAGATAATTCTTCTTTTAATTGCGGCGACAATTTACATTCGTTAAGAATTCTCTTTGGATTCGCCAGCTTTATTAATTTTTCACGAAACATGGAGGGTCGCTATTGAGCTCAGTTTTAAAGCGGTGTCTGTTTTGAGCAATTTCGGAAAACAACTCTGAAGAGATATGCAATTCAATGGGTGTAAATCAAAAAGACTCATTAGACTAGACGTCTAATGTTGATGAAAAACAGTCTTCACATGAAAATGAATTAATTTCAATAATACAATGTTTGAATATTTGCTCTACCCTCTATTGAAATGAGGGTAATTTCTATTAACGGACAGTCTTCTGATAATACTTCCTTTTTTGTGAATTATCATTAATCTTTTCAACAAAAAACACACTGAATAAAATTGTTTCAGAAGGAAAAAATACACTCATGAAATGTCAATATGGTCTGAAATATGCGATCTAACAAATATTCAAAGGCCTGATGGCAAGTCGGTGGGACCAATTGTCTCCGCCATGGGTTCCCCTACTTATAAAATGCTAAATGGCTAACAGTTCGAATCTCTCCCAATTTCAGAATTGAATTCACGAATTGTTAATTCATATGATTTCATAGAGAAGATTGAAGATGTAAAGTTGCGTGACGAGGGTCTTCTGAGGGTCAATGATCTCAATGGAGAAGTCATCTGAGACTACATATAACTAACAGAAAACATGGAACAGAATTTCTTGCAGTTCAACAACCATTTCTACATACCGTGATTAGTGATATAGTGATTAGAAGTAACCAAGGCCTAGAATTTGATGTCTATAGGAATAATGACAGTTCTTTCAGAGATATTCCTGATAGCTCACATTGATGTCCACACACGGCGGGAGTAAGCTATCTTATCTTGTTACGTTTTTTTGAGTAAAAAAAATATATATTGAGGAGAATGCTATCAGGAAAATATCTGAAAGTAATGGGTATTCTTTGAATATAGTAAATAAGTTGATGAGGTGAAGTAAATTTCAAAATCTTGGACTCGTCAAAAAACATTAATCTCAAGTTCAATGTCCTTCCGTATGAACCAAGATACACTACAGGATAAGATGATATTATTGTGAAAGTGAAATTAACCTGTGCTGTGACAGAAATATATCGGTCTGACTAAGCGAGCTATTGAAATTCGTTTTAAAGAACATACAGACATATTCGATTTTGGAGACCAGAAAAATCTAGTTTTGTTCAACACGCCTTGAAAAAGGTCCATAGAATATATGAAAACTATCTGAAATTGTCGAGATCTTAACGTGACACAAGATCGTTGAATGCAAAGTATGGAATGGGAATTATGGACAGTGATACAGGTTTTATTCCATACAGCAAACATGTTAAAAAAACATAGAAAGTTTCATTTATCATGTTACGAATTATATTTCCTAGAAGTTCTTTTGACTTCAGAAATCTTTTTTCAATGTGTTCTAAAAATATTGAATGTTTTTCGAATATAACTCTTTCGCCGTTCACAAAAGAAATATTCCTTAATGGATTATTTACAATTCTGTATTAGCAGTTGGATATCTGTTTACCCTTGAAGAATGACTGATGAAATATACATTTTTTCTCATCAACTGTTTGAGTTATGAACATTATCGTTTGATGGAATGTTCATTTAAAGAATCTACTGGGTAGAGCTTCATGTCATCATCAACATAAGATGCAGTGAGAAACATTTACTGCTATTAAACATTCTGCCATTATCATTAAAATATATTGAAAAAATAGGACCACAGTCACTTAAGGGACTATTCTGTGAAACAGTTCTCTAATGACTCAAAAGTAATAATTCTAATTAGCTTTATGCTAAATCCACCTCAACAAATGGCACCAAAAGTCCAAAATATTCTAATTATGATCAACTCTATCAAATGCCTTGTAAACATTTGTGAACTGTATTTATTCGATATTTATTTTCCAAATTATTTGAAATTTGGTTTTCATAAGTATTTTTGTAACGGTACCCTTATTTCTGCTGAAATCATGTTGATGTGGTAAGGTCTGTTTGTTTCACATTTAGGAATGGCTAGGTACTATTAAACAAAAGAACTCCCCTGAATATTCATTCATTCAAATTCAGTGAAAGCAAATGTGATAATAAACTATATTGGAAATATCACTTTATGGACTGAAACAATCTGATCGACCGTGGTATGAAATTCCATTTTAAACTAAAAAAGCTGCGTTTGATATCACTAAATGCTGACCTATTGAAATGATTGCATTATAATTAGGTACACCTAGGTTGTACTGATTTCTCTCATATTCTCAAAATACATGGGACTATATATTTTTTTCAAATCATTTTTGAAAACCAGCCGAGCCTAGCCTACAAACTTGAAGAAGAAAGTAAACTACAACAAGCAAATTTGCTCGCACGATTCTATAAATATAGGTACACGATAATCACTGATATTGTAGAATTTCATCTACTTACATTTTCGTTATGTCCTATTCGTCTTCTATGTTAATAACGTAACCTAGCCTACGATATTGAAGACAAATGTTTCATTCAAAAAACTAACCAAACCTAGCCTACATAAGAAGTTGAAGAGAACTGCAGTAGGGGAGCAATCTAGCATTTTTAGAAATATCTATATCTATAGGATGATTCTTTTTGTGTCATCTTAATTGTTTTCACGTTCAGATTGGTTACACAAACAGAATCCTCCATCAGGTAGACAGGATCTCTGTACCTGACCAGCTGGATTGCGTATGCATATGTAAATTAGCCGACTGCAGTTACCTTGAATTCGTATGTTAGGTAGGGTTAGTGTATGTAATCCAGAGTCTTTGAATTTGAACAGGTATACTCCTTTTATACTCGTATTTTCACGCAATTTAAATGTATGCAGTGAAAGTACAACCATTGATTCTTTATTATCTAAATATAAAGTTTAATTGAAAGTTCTAAAAATTAAATCATACTGATTTTCCAAACCAAATTTATTCTAAACATTCCAGAACCGTCTGGAATACTCTTTCTGAAGCAATTATCGAATTGAAAATGTAAACTTATGTATAAATCGAAAGAGACATATTTTTTAGGGGAGTTGGGTACATATATGGGTTGGGTACGCTGAGAAAAAATAGTTCTGGACTTTCTTCGGGGGCATAAGAATATTGTAAATTACCAGTTTTTCATTATTATTAGATGATTTTTAATTAATTTTAATGATATAAAAAGAAGTTTTTCTTACCTGACCGTTTTTTATTTGATTGATTTCTATCGTATCTGTCGACGTTTCACTCACCTGAAAGAAAAAAATACATAGATAATCGCAAGTAATGAATGCTGTTGATTTATCTCATCCAAGTATCACATGAATAAATTGATAGTAAAAATAAATTTTCAAGTACGAGGTTGTACAAGTTTTAAAATTGAGAAAGTGAACTTCATATCAATTCAGACCCATCAATTTATTATGCCAAACAAAGGCTTGTCAGCGGATCCAACTATTCCAAGAAGCAACATGATTTTCCTTAGAAGACTTTTTTGTAGAGGACTCCTCAATACTTCCTACTTTGTTCATTTTTCAGAATGTGAAAGGTTATATACCTAAAACACAGTAGAAAGTATTGAGCCCTCCACAAAAAAATGTCATTCAAAGAAGAATTACAAGTACGGTATTAGCTGCAATGTGTTAGAGACTTCAAAATTTTAGAGAATATATATCAAAAACTTTCGTACTTTCATACGACCCTCAGATTGACAATGCCTTATGATATTCCACAATGTAGAACAATTTTGGAAAGAACGCCAGTTATGAAAACCTTTATAAGTGTATTCAGAAATTTTATTTTCACCACCATCATAAACAGAATTCACATTCAAAAATTCTGAAAGCTATTTGATAAGAAAACAAAAACGTAATCTAGATGAATTTGAAAATATTGCATCCAAATCTCTCAGAATCGATAGAAATATTGAAATTTTTCAAGCTGGCAAGCATAATGTAACTGTTATAATGGATGCCCTTCAATACAAAAACAAATCAAGACATATGATCCCACCGTTAGAACAATGAATGTTTACAAAAAAACTGAAATAAAATTCAACAAAATCGGTGGAAAAAAAAATATTATAGAACTTTAGCCAAATACAAAAACAGAACGTACTCGACTTACTTTTTACTATATATAGTAAACCCCCAGATTTTTATGGTTTACCAAAAATACAAAATTGTTCTCTGAAACCAATTGTCAGTTCAATCGGATCTTTTTGTCAAAAAATATCTTTTTCAAAATTTGAAACCTTTGTCTGGAATCAGAAACAGTTTCATAAAGGATACTTTAAGGATACTGATTCGAATGCCAAACTCAATAAATTATATATTGGAAACGGAAATCTACTTATGAGTATCGATGTTGAGAGTTTCGTCACCAATGTTCTGGTCGATAAAACCTTAAGAATTGTAAGAACTAAATTAGAAAATGGTAATAATCTGAAAAATAGAACAAAACTGAATGTAGAAGCTATTTTGGATCTTCTATAATTATTTACTGATGAAACAACAACAGCAAGAATTTGGAATAGCAATGCGTTTATACTTGCCACCGATTTTGAGTAATATTTTTATGCAGCATGATGAAGATATGTTGGAGATGATATAAACGTTTTTTAGAATTATTCGAACTGAAGATAACCCACGATGAAATTTACATTGATAATTCACATTGAAATTTACGATGAAATTTACGTTATGTTATGATGAAAAAATCGATGAATACTCAAAAAAATCATACTAATAGATATCTCCATTATATATCTAATCACCACGCTAGCGTCAAAAAAGTATAGTTAGATCTTTGTACAATAGGGCAAAGACAGTTTGCAATTCAATTCATAATATGAAAGAGGAATTAACTATAATTGAAACAGTTTTGGGGCAAAATGCATATCTGAAGCAGTTTGTGGGAAGAGCTCTCCATGAAGTTGGTAAAAACAATACACAACAAATACAGATCCCACACTCACCACAAATCCAAAAACAATACACAAACCCCACAACTAACGTAATACCTCATGTTCCCGGGTCGACTGAGAAATTGAGACGCATCGATTAGATATAACGTAAAAACAACTTTTAGAACTACCAACATATTGAGATCTCTTTTGACACAAACTAAACCCGAAAATACTGTTGAATGAACGAAATATTGTATTTACATATTACCTTGTTCCAGTGGAAAAAGTTACATAGGTGAAACCTCAAGACCCTTAGATGTGAGAAAAAATGAACGTCGGAAATATACCGATAAGGAGAAGACACATGGCAGGATGCGAAGGATATTCTGAAATCATCTAGTCATCACGGTAGCGTAAATGGAGCGAAATGAAAATTATCACCAAAGAAACTCATGAAAGAATTAGAAAACTCAAAGAATTCGTATTAATTCTTTTAGCAGGTAACAAGTATATTTGGTATAGCTCTGTGGAAATAGAGACCTTCACACAACCAGTATATATGTTTTCCAGTATGTAGAATACATACATATATGTAGAATACATATACTGGACATTCAATTTGTTTGATGTGTGTCAAAAGAATTAAAGCAATCACAATTTGACGCAAAATGGACTGACTGGTTTCAGAAATGGACAATACTTGGATACCCGTCTTGAAGAAAGATGTGGATGGTGGTGGAATAGCAACAGACAGAAGCCAATTTATATACGGAACATGAGCAGTTTTTCAAATACTTCAAAGATCCGAAGATTTTATTGCCACACGTATATCTGAGCTTGAAAAATTAGGTTGCCAGCACGAACAGCAAGGTGCATCAGTTAGCGAGTGTATGATCATGAAAATTTTAATAATGTTGCCATCTCGCTACAGTAATTTTTATAGCGCCTGAGAATCTTCCGAAGAAAGTAAAAAACCTTTGGTAATCTCACATCGAGACTGCTCGTATAGGAATCCAAACTGACTAATGAAAAAACCAAGAAGACGAAGATAAAATTCATATGAACATTAACAAATAGACTGTCCTTGAAATTCAACAACTTATAATGCCGAAACTTCGCCAGAAAGTTCAGGTTGTGGTTTTACTGACAGATTGGGGAAAGATAAAAATATTCGAATTGAAGAAGTTATATTTTTATGAGAGATTAATTTCTGGGAGAGAAAGTTTTTGGCTTTCTACTACTCCATTTCGAAACAAAAAAAGATGTGGAAATCTTCCAAAGAAAGGAAGGAAGTAATCAATTCAAAAATAAGTAACTATGATGATGATGAAAAACTACAAAACTCCAGAGAGAAATAGATAGACTCAGAAAGGCTCTGGAAATAAAAGAAAGTGAAGAAGAGGATATGATAAACCAGCTACAGAAACAACAACAAATATTGATGAAAGATAATGAAGAAAAGGTGAAATACATCACCCAGTTGAAAAAACGGTATCAAGATTTCGAAAACCATGAGTACGAGGCAGATCAGAGTTCCTTGATAGAAAGTGAAAGACAATAATATAAAAACTCAATGGAGAAATTACGAAACTTACAGAAAATATTAAGAATCTACAAAAACAAGTGAAGAATTCCAATCGAAACGTATGGAAGCAGAATCCATTATATCACAAATGAAGGAAACAAAAACAAATATGCTAACCACAATCTAGGTACTCACCAAAGAAAATAATATGATCTCTACATAAGAGATGAGGGATTACAAGAATTGGATTGCATCCGATAGTAAAATACCTTCTCAGCAAGGGAAGAATTATGGCGACAAAAAAATTATAAAAAATGAAGGGAATTCACCGAAAAAAATAGAACCAGAGCTAGATATATAACTTGAGAACCTACCAAAAGGAATCAAATACCAAGATTTTATTCGTGTCAGGACTTCAAGGTAGGGACTTAGCCAAAGTAGAGTATATTATTGTAGATGACAAATGTACGGTTCAATCTATTTTGAAGTCGAGTTCTAATAACAATATACTGATTGAAACTGCTTTAAATAATAGCAAGAACTTTGGAGATATTGTGATTCTCTGGCCTAATCGATGTACCAAAGAATTCATTAACGCCTTTTTGTTGAAAATTAGGCATACTCAACCTCTCATTCTCACAGAACCTTATAGATATGATTACAAACAAGACAATTAATATATTCATATAAAGAAGCTGGAGTTAATAAAAATACCCTCTGGGATTAAATCAGTGTTTCATTTTCGAATGCAATACTGATATTTATAGATACTGTTATAAATTCAATGGGTTTGGATTGGATTACAAAGGGAAGTTACTATTAGAAAAGGGTTCAATTCAGTATACTTAAAAAAATTATTGCACCTCATTTTCTGCAAAATAATCTGTAATGTCTACCACACAATATATTAAGTCCAATTCTCCTATAACTGAGGAGAAGATTGTAACTTGAAACGAATGTTGTGAAAAAAATGTAAATAATGGTTAAAAGAGAAATGAACATTTCTATGTTTTTTACCACTTTTATTTGTAACTAACGTTACTGCAGTTTCATCCTATATGGACATTTTCAAAC